>VFSX01000115.1:362500-385000 GCA_016618255.1 Chlamydomonas sp. UWO 241
GCACGCGGCAGGAAAAAGTAGTGGGCGGGCGGGTGGGTGGGTATGGTATGCAGGCAGGGGCAGGTGTGCAAGGCGTTTGTTGCGGTCGTTCACCACACGGCCCGGTGTTGTTTTGGTCGAGGTTGACAGAGGGCTGCTCGCGCCGCCCTATCCGCAAGCTGCTCGGCCCTCCAAGAGCTCGGCGCTTTTCAGCCCCGCGCCGTAATCAGGAGTGGACCTTGTCTTGACAAAGCGCGTGCTGAGGAGGGCAAGGTGTGGTTGGCACTCTTGCGCTGCAGCTGAGTCCAGGCTGGCGCGCACCCACATGGGATGAACAACTCACGCCGTTACAACCCCTACTCGATCGCTCGCTACCTCCTCATAGCCACCTGGCATGCGCCGCCAAGTCGAGGCCTCACCTTCCAAACCCACCCCCTCCACCCAATCTCTGAGTCCTCCTCCACCCAACCTCTGAGCCCAGTCTTGTATGGTTTGCGTAGCGCCTGTCCGGGCGTCGTCACGCTGGGCTCATGCGCATCTGGGAGAGGAACTCTGCGACTTTGTCCGCCGGGTTGTGGACCGGCTGCGACGCAATTCCGCTCAGGTACCGCCGAATGATCCCGTCGAGCTCATTCACGGAGTTGAGCACGCTGGAGCTCGCCTGCACGGCCTCGTTCAGCAGGCGCATAGCGATGCCAGCGAGGGTGCGCTCCTCGTCGCTGGGTTCGCGGCACAGCTGCACCTGCAGCTTGTCCGGGTGGAAGCGCAGCCGCAGCTTGCGCAGATCGATCTTGGGGATGGCGCCGACGCAGCGAGCGATGTCGGATAACTGCTGCGGCCACTTCCCCTGCCGCCCGCCCTGGAACTCCCTGTTCTCGGGACGCGCCGCAGCCGCGCTCGCCTTGATTGCTGCAACAACGTCGAAGTCGTGCTTCTGCGCATCCGTCCGGCTGGGCGCCACCGGGGGCGGTGGTGGCTCCATTGAGGCGAGGAGCTTGGGGAGGTTGGCCAGGATGTCGCCCGAGGATGGGCTCTGGAGGTCCTCGAGCAGCTCGGCACGGACGAAAGCCCCGTTGCGGAGGTCGGTGAGCGGAATCCACTCGAGCCGTTGACGCCCACTGCAGCGAGGCCCGAGCTCAGCACGTCCACTTGCAGGTCTGCCGCGCCCGTCACCTCCGCAAAGAAGTGCGCGTACTTGGAGTGCGGGCAGAACTGCACGAGAACAGACCGCTCCAGGCGCGCAACCGTCTCGCGTGCGAGCTTACCACCGGACGCGACGTCAGCCTTTGCGGCAGCCACGCCCACCGCGGACTGGGCACGGCGGGTCCACTTGCCACCCAGGAAGTTCAGCAGGTCTCCCGCCGGCGTGCGGAACTCGCGAGCCATGAGCACCTCGACTGAAGCGTCAGCAGTCGCCGCGCCCGCCTCCAGGCTGCGCCGGCAAATTACGTATCCGGCCGTGGCGAAGCCGAGGTTGTCTTGGTCCCGCAACTGCGTCGCGACGTATGGGTCGCGGGAAGTACGTAACTTGAGCGCGTGGAACGTCTGGCAGCTCCTCCGATTGTGGGACTGCTGCTCTTCCGGCACCCCCGTGCAAAAGAGGCACCCAGCTCCGGTGTCGTGCGCCGCATGCCCGCGGCCGTAGCCTCGCCCCCCGAAGCCGCCGCGCCGTCCACCGTGGTACATTTTGGAAGTCGAGTCTGTGTGTGTGTGTGTGTGTGTGTGCAGGGGCTTGCGCTGGCAGGACCAACGCACAGCGCACCACGGCACTTGTCCCGCACGGTGCGCATGTAGTGCATACGGAACAAACAAGCAAGCACGAGGAGGAACCGAGCAGTATCCATGCTCTCTGCAATCCGTGCCCCCCTCAGTATTCCTCCTTGCGATGCGATGCAGAAGTTCCAATGGGTTGCGATCTGGCCGTGGGCCCTCGTGAGTCGAGTCGAGGCAGAAACGAGGCATTGCGTTGCCCACCAATCATGTGTCATCACACCTGCCCACCACTTATCACACCCACGCCCTGGATCTAGTCAGGGCACTAGGCCCGCCAGATCCACCCTATATCACCCAGGTATTAACAGCAACGCATTTTTCCGCTTCATTGATTTCAATTTTCTTGATGTCCTGGGCAGCCTCCACACAAAGTTGCGGCTGGGACGCAGAATTGTTGCACGCGTGTGTGGGTTGCAGTAGTGCGCTCGAAGCACACGCCCTGCTCTCAAGGCGCCAGTGCGCCGCGGCCGTGTATCCACAACTCTAGCTGTGTGCTCGGAGATCCTCTTCCACCGCCTGCCTGCTAATGAGTTGATTGCGCTTGCCATTCCTGGTGGTGATGGGGCTTCAAGCTGCGTGGACGGTCTCACAGCCCCAAGAGCTGCCCCCCCGCCCTGTCTCCCCTCTCCTTCTATAGGTTGTGCAGTGTCCTTCGGGGCTCGATTAACGGAGGCGCGTTCTCGTCGCCGAGCCCTGGACCCAGCAATGCGGCGCTGCTGGTGACGAGGATCTCCGTGCCGCTGACGAGCGGGGTAAAATACGACTGGCCCGGCTCCTGCTAGACTGCCCCTCGGTGGAACACTTCAGGAGCGGCTTGCCCGGCGCTGCCATGGCTTGGCGAGTAGCCGCGGCGCTGCCGCGGCCCGTGCTGGGAGACGGCCCTTATCCTCCCCCCATGCAGGACGCCATGCGGCACCGATCTCGACGAGTTGATCGACGAGCGGAGGAGCTGGCGCCCGTCAATGCATGCTGGACATTGGTCAAGATGGCTGCCCGTGGAGGCGGGCTACCATCACGGCTTCAGCGGTGGCGACCGCCGAGGCAACACAGAGTAAATCCGCTTCACCAATCGCAGCGTTCGTCACCGCGCTCATCCTCGGGGTCGCTCGTCTGCCGGTGACTGGCGTTGGAAGGTCTTCAGGCAGCCTCCATGACAACTCTGTCGTCCATGCACCCCTGGAGGGTGGGACCTGGCCATGCATGAGGCATGGGGCGCCGGCTGAGCCCCATGCAAACGAGAGCTGGACAGCCATGCACTGCCAGGCGGGGACCGTTCCAGTCAGCGCCAGTCGGCTCTGCCGGCTTGACTGGCCACAAGGCCACTACTGTGACCCTGAGGAAGGTCCTCTCCTATATGCTCCTTGCCAGACATGTCTCTCAGAGACCGCTGTTTGGGGTCGTCTAGCCGGCGGGAGCGGTAGTCTATCGGCCGGGAGCCGGCGGTACTCTAGTACTTAAGTGTGCTGGAGTATCGGCGGGTGTCTCTAGTAGAAGAGTAGCCTGCTTAGCTGGAAACCCCGTGGTACTGTTACTGTTACTGCAGTGCCCTTCCCCGATAGGTTATGCTGAAGGCCCTCTGGTTGGATTGCCCTCTTGACCTCCCCCCCCCGCCATGGGACTGCTCTTCGCGCTGGCGGTGGTGGCGACGCCTGCTCGCCCCCTTCTTCGTCAAGCAAGCCCACGTGCACACGCCGGCACAAGCGTTGCGTCCCTCAGCCTCCGCAGCTGTTGGCCTCCGCAGCTGCGACTGGGGCTCGTAGTGATGATGATGGATTTTACAGTCTGTGCGACACCATTCACGATGTACAAGCTGGCTGGCTACCTGGTCGGGGTGAGAGTGCACCCCCACATGCGCGCACGCACTGGGTCTAGACAGGGCACTAGGCCCCCAGGTACACCCTATAACACCACATACTACATCCTTGACGGCAAGGTGCTGGCTGAGAAGGCAACATAGCTCGAGGCGCAGGGTGCGTGCCTCCCCGAATTCCTGGCCTCATGCCCGTTCTCAACGCACTTCACCACGCCTGCTCTTGAAGCGGTGAGATAGACTGGTAGGCTGGCGCACTGCGTGGCCTTGCGGGCTCTCTTAGTAGAGCTCCCCTAGCTAAACGCGTAGTCTAGGCCTTTACTCACGCCCCGGGGTCCTCTGGGTGCGTACGTGTAAAGCCTGTAAAACCGGTGAGATACTGGCAGACAGACTGAGGTGCACTCTGGAATGCAGCGCCACCTGCCGCCTGCTCGCTTCTGCTGCTGACGCACGCCGTGTTGGCGCGTGCTGTGCTGCATGCTGCGTTCCGTCGAGCGCCCCCCCCCCCCCCCCCCATCTCCTCCCATCTTTCAGGCTCCAGAAGGGGTGAGGGTTTCTTCTCCCGACCAGACAGCCTGGAATGCACACACACACACACACACACACATACACACACAAAGACACACACACACATACACACACACACTGCCCCGCCCCCGACCTGCCCGCTGCGGTACCGGCGGGCAGGGTCATGCGCCAAGAGGAAGACGAGTTATGAGATGTTGGGGGGTGTTGAGTGTATATAATATGAATGCAGGCAGGTAGGTGCGTCACACACCACTGTGAAATCCAGAATCAGGCAGGTTTTCAAATGTTTACCACGGGCGAGAAGTTTGAGAGACGCTCGCGGTGTTTGGGGCGTGTGTGCCGCCTGTCCCCCCTGAGCTGCTG
The DNA here is from genome assembly GCA_016618255.1 of Chlamydomonas sp. UWO 241. Taxonomy (NCBI): domain Eukaryota; kingdom Viridiplantae; phylum Chlorophyta; class Chlorophyceae; order Chlamydomonadales; family Chlamydomonadaceae; genus Chlamydomonas; species Chlamydomonas priscui. The sequence continues at coordinate 366,954 of VFSX01000115.1, forward strand.
CTGGCACTCCTACCTCGGCCTCCTATGTCTCTCTCCATGTCTCTATGTTCCAGGAGGAGGAACTCCCCCCCCCCCTCCCCCCCCTCCCCCCACTCCTGCGATACAAATACACTCAAACAGCCGCATGGGCCATACTCAAACCTGATGGCCGACCTCTGGCTCGACAACGGCGGTCATGCCGAAATTCTGGGCTCGCCCTGCGAGACGCTCGGCCTGCAGCTGGGGGGCGCGTCCGCAAACGCCATGCGCCATGACCTCATGGCTGACAACCTCAGCCCCGCGTTCTTCTCCAGCCCCGCGTTCTCCTCGCCCTCCCTAGAACAGCTGGCGTCACGCAGCAGCGCGATGATGATGCAGCACGCTTGGGGCGTGGGTTCGTCGGGTTGCAGTACTCAGTTTGACGAGCAAAACACCGCCTGGGCCGACTGGGGTTCGCTCGACAATGCCTCCCAGCGCAGACGGAGCGCGTGCGAGGCGCATCACGCAGTCGCACCTCCTTTTGCGGTCGCGGCTGCAGCAGGAGAAGGGGCAGCGCCGCCGCCTGGAGCTCTCAGCAGGCGCTTCGACGCGCGCGACAGCTCGCAGGCCCCGGCGCCTCTCCTCCTCCACGCCCAGCGCCACGCCCAGGGAAGCATGGAGACGATGCAGGTAGTGGGGTACCAGGTGAGTCGCTCGGCTTTTGAATAACACACATGTGCGCACATTGCAAACGACAGCGCATGGACGCATGTGTGTGTGCCGCGCTGCACCCGCGCGTGAGCAAGTGTGTGCTGCGCGTGTGCGTGTGTGTGCAGGACGCGCGCCCGGAGGCCAACAGCGTCGACCGAGTCGGCGCCTCCAGGCCGCCGAGCGCGGCGCTGCGCCTGCCTGCGTTTCTCTCTGGCGGCGGCAGCCAGCCGGTGACGCACGGCTCGTCGTCCATGCTGCCTGTGTCGGCGCTGGCGCTGGGCGCGCCCCCCCCTCACGCGCACGCTCACGCCAAGCACGGCCTGCCGGTGCGGCTGGTGGCCGCCGTGGCGCAGGCGCAGGAGGCTGTGCCGCCGGCGGTCGCCACGGCCGCGCCTGCCGCTGCAGGTGGCGGGGCACCAGTCGTGCCCACGCGGCGCAAGCCCCGCAAGCCCGTCCGCACCCCTCCCAACTCCGTTGACGCCAACCCCGTCGACGCCGTCCCCAGCGTGCACCCCCACCCGGGCACGGCTGCTGCCAGCGGCCGTCAGTCGTTCCAGGTGCCTATCCAGTACCAGGTGTCTGGCCAGCCCGAGGTGCCTGGCCTGCCTGCTGCTGGGGAGGCGCCGCTGCGGCCAGCAGCCACGCCAGTGCCACCAAAGCAGGTGCGTGGTGCTGTTTCAGCACTGGAGCATGCTGGCAGCGAGGGGGGGGGGGAAGGGCAGGACAGGGGGGGGGTAGCCTTCTGGCCTTCTAGCCTCCGGCAAGTGATCACCTCGCGTGTCGCTCGCTCGCGTGCACGTACATGTATGTGTGTGCTGCAGGCCTCGCAGCGCCTCAAGCTGCTCGGCATGGAGATCCTGCGCTTTCAAGTGAGGGGCGAGGCCATGGCGGAGCGGGAGATGCGCGAGAAGCTCGGGAACAACCCAGACACGAGCAAGGCGCTGCGCAAGTGGGTGGCTCTTGCTTGTTGTTGTTGTTGGGGTGGGTGGGTGATGAGTTGCTCCATCCAGGACGGGAGAGTAGCAGGCGCAGCATTTCCAGAGTGGTCTGGACGAGTGCTCGTGGAGGCTTTGCCCAAAGCGTGCGTGCGGTGCGTTCTCAAGAGGTGGGGACGCACGCGCTCACACACCCACCTTCACTGCTCGCAGGCTGCTGCAGTCGGGCGAGATGCGGCGCACGGGCCTCGGCGGCCGAGGTGACCCGTTCAAGTACGTCGTCACCGACGCTGGCTGGCTGGTGGTGGAGTCTCTGCGCGCTGGCCGCGGCATGGCAGTGTATGTGCTCGTGCGTGAGGAGTGAGCACAGCGCTGGGGGGCGCTGGGGAGTGTGGCAAGGGACCACCGGCGCAGGGGTTGATGTCCAGCTGGCGACCTGCTGCTGCTCCAGATGTTAGGGCTTCGAGGTGCTAGTAGAGCAGACACACGCGGGGCTGCCACCATAGCGTGGAGGCCGTGGTTGAGGGGTCCAAGACATGAGGGTGTGTGTCTCTGTGTGTGTCTGAAGGGGAGGCAGCAAGTAGGCACAGGCAGCCGAGGCCCGTCCCGCAGTTGTAGTAGAAGTAGAGTAGAAGTAGAAACAGTAGAAACATGCCGCCATCCACAGCTGTTGCATGCTGTGCCCCACACCCCGTCCACACGCATGGGAGTGCATGGGCGTGCATGGGAAGTGCCACAAGGACGCCTGTGCCCCTAGATCGCCTCTGATCGCGTATGGCTCTGCCCTAGCTCTGACCGTCGAATCGTGGGATGTGGGGTCGCACGTACAGCACAACCTACCGGCTACTGCTCGAGTATGGCTCCCCGTGCGCGGAGTACGCCTCCCCCGGCTCCACTGAGGGCGCTGCGCAGCTGGTGCGCCTCCCAGTTGCCGTGGCGACGGTGGCGTTCGAGTTCACGGCAGAGGAGCCTGCCGAGGCGGTGCTGGACCGTTTTGGGCGCGTGAAGGACGGCCTCCTGTCAGACAGGAGTGAGGAGCGCGTGAACGTGTCTATTGCCGCCTCCGACGCACGTGCACATGCCACCTTCCGCCTGGCGGCCTCCAGCTCTGGGGGTTCAGAGGGGGGGCCAAGCGTGCGCCTGCAGTTGGCAGTGGCGCGCCACTACCCCGTCCTGCGCTGCGTCCAGCTGTCCCGCGTGTCAGGCACCGGTGTGGCGCCAGAGGCAGTGGTCAAGGCCCTGCTGGCTGGCTGCGACCTCACCACGGTCTGGAAGCTCAAGGGTGAGGCCATGTGGCACGCATGCATGCGCATGGACGACACGCATGGGCGCCAGATCAGCACGCACGAGTGCCCGCGAGATCGCAACAGCCAGCTCCCGCACCCATCAGCAAGGAATGGACCCACCCCTGGCCACCCTGCACAGGCACCGAGGGCTTTGGCAGCTTGTGGGCGTCGCCCGCCACGATCCACGACTGGTTGCAGCTGCGTAACCTCAACCTGTCACACTGCGGGCTGCCGGTGCTGCCGTCGGTGATCGGCACGATCACGACGCTCAAGGTGCACAGTCGCGCACACTCGTGCACACTCGTGCTGCTGCTGCGCTGTGATGCGCTGCGTTGTGCAATTTGTGTTGTGCAGCGCTGCGCTGCGCTGCGCTGCGCTGTGCTGTGCTGTGCTGTGCTGTGCTGTGCTGTGCTGTGCTTTGTGCTCGTGCTGTGCTGGTGCTTTGCTGATGCTGCACTATGCTGCACTGCGCTGCTGCCCTGCCCTCCACACACACACACTCCTCTCCCCCACCTCCAGATCCTGCGTCTCTCGCACAACAAGCTCACGGCGCTCCCGTCCGAGGTCGCCAGCCTGCTGTCGCTCGAGGTAGGAGTCTCTTAGGAGCCCTCTTGTGAAGTCCTCCTTTGTATACGCACCCCTAGGAGGAACCCTAGGAGGAACCCTAGGAGGACTCCTACATGAATAGATAGGAGTCTCCTGCTTGATACGTACAGGTATGCAAATATGTAGGAGTCTCCTGATTGATGCGTACCCCTAGGAGGACCCCTAGGAGGACTCCGACATGAACAGGTAGGAGTCTCCCTGATTGATTTGCCTGGTCGCACAGGTGGTGCGGTGTAGTCGGCCCAGCACCGGAATCATTGACGCACACGCGGAGCGGCTGCATGGGGAGCGCAGGGGAGGGCCTGGTCGCCATGCATGGCCAAAGGCGGCGCGGCACACATATCGCAGGTGCTGGTCGCTGGCCTCCGGCCACAACCGTCGTCCTCGGCCGAGCAGGGCCTGCTGGTTTAGGGTTTAGGGTTTAGGGAAGGGTTAAGGGTTTGCATACATGATGGGAGGCAGTGCGCGTGGGCCTGCCTGGTTGCCATGCATTTATGACCACAGGCCGCCGCTCCGCGCACGCACGCACATGCGCCGCGCAGGTGCTGACCGCCGACCACAACTTGCTCTCGTCCTTCCCGTCCGAGCTGCGCGCGTGCTCCGCGCTGCGCGAGCTCAACTTTGAGGAGAACAAGCTCACGCGGCCTGTGCTCGACCTCACGGGCATGCGCTCGCTCAGGTGTGGGAGTGTGTGTATCTGTGTGTGTGTGTGTGTGCGTGCGTGTGTGTGTGTGTGCGTGTGTGTGTGGTCGATTTTACAGTCCGTAGGACGCCTTTGATGGCGCATTAGACCCTAGGAAAGAGGCCGGCAGCTGTCAAAATTAGACCCCTAGCATGCCATCTGCCATCATGATTGCTGTGCACGCGGTGCGTGTCTCAAAACAGGCGACAAGGAAGTCAGCCAACTCGTGCCAGAACCTGGGGTTCTCCTGGCCTGGCCGAGGATTCATAAACTCCCGCATCCGCTCATCTAAATCGGCCTCCTCGGGGCGTGTGTGTGTGTGTGTGTGTGTGTGTGCAGTGTTACCCAGTACGTGCGCATTTGCGGTTAAGAGCGTACGCACGAATGTACCGTGCGTTGGTACGTGTACTAACGTACTGGGTAACACAAGTACATCATTGCTGGTGTCACACAGACTGTAAGATCCATCATCATCATCATCATCATCATCAACACTGTGCGTGCGTATGGTCGATTTTATGGTCCGTCGGACGTCTTAGCTGGTGTAGGCTTGTGCCTGTGCACCGAAGCTCCGAGGCACGCAGATAGCCCCCGCACAAGTCAAATGAGTCGACACGCAGCAACTGTGTCCATCCCAATGGTTCACCTTCATGCACAGCTTATATCTTATCAATATCTCCGTTGTGGCGGGGCGCGGGCGGCCAGCCTGGCTGGTGTGTGTGTGTATTTGTGTGTGTGTGTGTGTATTCCCCCGCGTGCGCGTGTGTGTGTGTGCGTGTATGGGTTTATGTATGTGTGTGTGTGTGTGTGTGTGTGTAACTCTCTGCCGTGCAAGTCTGGCAGGAGCCTCCAGCTCCAGCTCCAGCTCAACTTCTTGACTAACTTGCTGCCCTGTGCCACTGCCTCCTCTCCTAAGCCCCACTGCCCTCCCCTCGCCCACGAGCCTCCAGCTCTTTGGCGATTGCCTCGAGTACCCAGCGTGTGTCACTATGCCTGCCCCACTGCCCTGCCCTGCCCTGTCAGGAGCCTGAAACCCACCACCACACCACACCCACCCACTCTCCGACCTATCAGGAGCCTCCAGCTGCCTGGCAAGCCCCTCTCGAGTCCTGCCCTCAGTCACTATCTATGCTTGCCCACCCACAACCACCACACCACACCCACACACTCTCCGACCTTTCAGGAGCCTCCAGCCGCCTGGCAACCCCCTCTCGAGTACCTGCCCTGTGCCACTATCTATGCTTGCCCACCCACAACCACCACACCACACCCACACACTATCCGCCCCATCAGGAGCGTCCAGCTGCCTGGCAACCCCCTCTCGAGTACCTGCCCTGTGTCACTATCTCTGCTTGCCCACCCACCACCGCCAAACCCACCACCACACCACACCCACCCTACTGCGTGGCCTTGCGGGCTCTTCTAGTAGAGCTCCCCTAGACGTGTAGTCTAGCCTCAACTCACGCCCAGGGTCCTCTGGGCACGTACTTATAAAAACTGTAAAAAAACAAAAAACTCTCCGCCCTTTCAGGAGCCTCCAGCTCTTTGGCAACCCCCTCGAGTACCTGCCCGAGCTCGCGACGTGCACGCAGCTGCGCTCGCTGTCACTCGCTAACGTGCGCATCGTCGCGGACGCGGGGCTGACGCGGTGCGTGCATGTGTGTGTGTGTGTGTGTGTGTGGCGGCGGTTTATGATGTTGCTGAACCTTGGGGGAGAGGGGTGGCAGGCGTGCGCATCGTCGCGGACGCGGGGCTGGCGCGGTGCGTGCGTGCGTGTGTGTGTGTGTGTGTGTGTGTGTGTGTGTGTGTGTGTGGCAGCGGCTGTTGATGATGTTGCTGAACCAAGAGGGGAGGGGTGGGGGTGGGTGGGGGGGTTGGCAGGCGTGCGCATCGTCACGGACGCGGGACTCGCACGTCGTGTGTTGTGTGTGTGTGTGTGTGTGTGTGTGTGTCGGCGTCGCAGCTCTGTGATGATGTTGCTGAACCGGGGGGGGGGGGGGGGGGGGGGGGGCAAATGTGCGCATCGTCGCAGACGCGGGGCTCACGCGGTGCGTGCGTGTGGGTGACGGCCAGGCGGTTTTTTTCATTGCACTGCAAATGGCCCTGCTGCTGCCTGCTGCTGCCTGCTGCTGCCTGCTATTGCCTGCTGCTGCTGCTGCTGCTGCTGCTGCTGCTGGAACTGGGGGGGGTGAAGGGGCAAGCGTGGACCCTGTGTGTGTACGTGTGCGTGCATGTGTGTGTGTGTGTGTGTTTGTGTGCCTATGTTGCAAACAAGTGCATCGTCGCAGGCGCGGGGCTCATGCGGTGCGTGAGCGTGGCTTGTGCAGCGGTGTGGCTTGGGGCGGCATCATGGCGCCATGTGCTGTTAATATTTCTGGTTGTGTTCAGGCTGTGTTGATAGCGTTTCTGGTCCGTCGGCGGCGTTATCGTGGGGCTCCCCCCACCCCCCACCCCTTTTACCGGCAGGACTGCTGTCTCCTAGCTCTGCTGGAACCGAGGTTTGGATCCCTGTGTTTGTGTGCCCGCCAGGAGTGGATTGTCAACTCCATCATCATCACCCCGCCCCCCCCAAAAGTGGGAGGTCGACGGCGCGTCGACCTCCTTCATGGCGCGCGGCCACAAGCTCCCCCTGCTCTTCTCGCTCACGTTCCGGCGCTCTTGCACAACACGCCGCCCTCTCCTCCCCTCCCTCTCCCCCCTGCCCCTCCTTCCCCCACGGGTGGGAGGTGGGAGGTCGACGTCGGGTCGACCTCTTACATGGCGCGCAGCCACAAGCTCTCCCTGCTCTTCTTGCTCACGTTCCGGCACTCTTGTACAACAAGCCGTCCTCCCCCCCCTCCCCCTGCCCCCCCCCCTCAGGTGGGAGGTCGACGTCGGGTCGACGTCGTACATGGCGCGCGGCCACATCAACAACCTCTCCCTGCTGTTCTCGCCCACGTTCTGGCGCTCTTGCACAACACGCCGCCCTCTCCTCTCCTCCCCTGCCCCCCCCCCCCGCAAGATGTGAGGTCGACGGCGCGTCGACCTCCTACATGGCGCGCGGCCGCAAGCTCTCCCTGCTCTTCTCGCTCACGTTCCGGCGCTCTTGCACATCACGCTGCCCTCTCCTCCCCTCCCCTGCCCCCCCCCCCCCAGGTGGGAGGTCGACGTGGGGTCGACCTCCTACATGGCTCGCGGCCACGAGCTCTCCCTGCTCTTCTCTTGCATAACACGCCGCCCTCTCCTCCCCCCCCCCTCCCCCCCAAAGGTGGGAGGTCGACGTGGGATCGACCTGCTACATGGCGCGCGGCCACAAGCTCTCCCTGCTCTTCTCACTCACGTTCCGACGCTATTGCACAACACGCCGCCCTCTCCTCCCCCCCCCCCCCCCCAAAGGTGGGAGGTCGACGTGGGGTCGACCTTCTACATGGCGCGCGGACACGAGCTCTCCCTGCTCTTCTCTTGCATGCCACGCCGCCCTCTCCTCCCCCTGCCCCCCCCCCACACACACCTATCACCGCCTTCCCCCCCCAAAGGTGGGAGGTCGACGTCGGGTCGACCTCCTACATGGCGCGCGGCCACAAGCTCTCCCTGCTCTTCTCGCTCACATTTCGGCGCTCGAGCCTCCAGCACCCGCTGCTCGCGGGCGCGCTCGGGCGGATCGCAGAGGACCCCGGGAGCTGCGAGCTAATCGCAAAGGTTGGCTGTTGTGCTGTGTTCTGGGTTTGGCTGTTTGGCTGGGTTGGCTGGGTTGGCTGGTTGGCTGGCTGGCTGGGCGCGCTCGGGCGGATGGCAGAGGACCCCGGGAGCTGCGAGCGGATTGCAAAAGTTGGTTGTTGTGCTGGTTGTCTGTTACTGCTGTTGGCTGGTTGTCTGTTAGCCCCTGGCTTGGTCGGCTGTGTTGTGATGTGGCTGGGTGGGCGCGCTCGGGCGGATCGCAGAGGACCCCGGGAGCTGCGAGCGGATTGCAAAAGTTGGTTGTTGTGCTGGTTGTCTGTAACTGCTGTTGGCTGGTTGTCTGTTACCCCCTGGCTTGGTCGGCTGTGTTGTGATGTGGCTGGGTGGGCGCGCCCGAGCGGATTGCAGAGGACCCCGGGAGCTGCGAGCGGATTGCAAAGGTAAGTTGTTGTGCTGGGTTGGCTGGTTGGCTGGGTTGGCTGGGTTGGCTGGTTGGCTGGCTGGCTGGGCGCGCTCGGGCGGATCGCAGAGGACCCCGGGAGCTGCGAGCGGATTGCAAAAGTACGTTGTTGCGCTGGGTTGGCTGGTTGGCTGGTTTGGTCGGCTGTGGTGTGATGTAAATGGGTGGGCACGCTGGGGCGGATCGCAGTGGACCCGGGGAACTGCGAGCTGGTCGCAAAGGTGCGTTTTTCTGCTGGTTGTCAGTTACTGCTGTTGGCTGGTTGTCTGTCACCCCCTGGTTTGGTCGACTGTGCTGCAGTCTGGCTGGGTGGGCGCACCCGAGCGGATTGCAGAGGACCCCGGGGACTGCGAGCTGCTTTGCAAAGGTGCGTTGTTGTGCTGGGTTGGCTGGTTGGCTGTTTCATCCCTGTTGCCCACCCTTGTTGCCCACCCCTGTTTCACCCCCTGTTACACCCCCTGTTGCGCCCCCTGTTGCGCCCCCTGTTGCTCACCCCTGTTACACCCCTTGTTGTAACCCCTGTTGTTGCCCCCCCTGTTATTGCGGGAGGAGGCCGCGGTGCAGCGGGGGGTGCGCACAACCCAGGCCTGTTTCACCCCCTGTTGCATCTCCTGTTGCGCGCCCTGTTGCTGATCCTGTTGCACACCCTGGTGTTGCGCCCCCTCATGCTGTTCTTGCAGGAGGAGGCCGCGGTGCAGCAGCTTTTGTTCATGGCGCTCAGCTCCAACCCATTGCATTCCCCCCTGTTGCACCCCTGTTGCTCACCCTGTTGCGCCCCCTGTGTTGTTGTTGCAGGAGGAGGCCGCGGTGCAGCAGCTCGTGCTCATGGCGCTCAGCCCAGCCCTGTTTCCCCCCCCTGTTGCACCTCTGTTGCTCACCCTGTTGCACCCCCTGTTGTTGCACACCCTTTTGTTGTTGCAGGAGGAGGCCGCAGTGCAGCAGCTCGTGCTCATGGCGCTCAGCTCTAACCTCTTGCATTCCCCCCTGTTGCACCCCCTGTTGCTCACCCTGTTGCTCACCCTGTTGCTTACCCTGTTGCACACCCTGGTTTTGCGCCCGCCTGTTGCTGCAGGAGGAGGCCGCGGTGCAGCAGCTCGTGCTCATGGCGCTCAGCCCAGCCCTGTTGTATTCCCCCCTGTTGCTCACCCTGTTGCACCCCTGTTGTTGCGCCCCCCCCCCTGTTGTTGCAGGAGGAGGCCGCAGTGCAGCAGCTCGTGCTGATGGCGCTCAGCTCCAACCTGGTCGTGGTGCAGCAGGTGGGGCCCAGTTGGTTCGGAGGTCCTTTGTGCCCCTAGGGAAGGGCGCTGGACTGCCCCGCTCGAACCGCCCACAGGCATGGGTTTACCCACCAGTGGTGTTCTTAAGGAGGCAGAGAATGTCGTTTTCCCTCCCGCAACAATAGAGGGAACATGCCGATTTGCCCCCGCAGAAGGCGACATTCTCGCGTTTCGCAGTTTCCCCCAAATTTTCCGGTTGACCCCCGCTGTGGAGGCTGCGGGGGCGCTAGGGACATCACTGTCACCCACAGTGGCAGAGCTAGGGGCCATGCCCCTTCTCGACTCTGAAGCACAAGAGTGGTGCACAAAGCGCGCACGCACGCACGCAACACCATCGTAGCACGCGCCAGGACCTCTGACCACCTGCTCCCACTGTCCACTCTTCATGCACCCCTGCGCAGGCATGCAAGACGATGGGCCTGCTGGCGCAGCACTCGCCCGGCACTGCACACAAGCTCATCGCGCACGACGTGTGCTCCGCGATCCAATCGCTGCTGGAGTCGCCCAACATTGACTTTCAGGTGTGGTGTAGGCAGGCACTCAGGCAGTCAGGCAGGCGGGCAGGCAGGCAGGCAGGCAGGCAGGCAGGCAGGCAGGCAGGCAGACAGGCAGACAGACAGACAGAAAGACAGACAGACAGACAGACAGACAGACAGACAGACAGACAGACAGACAGACAGACAGACAGACAGACAGACAGACAGACAGACAGACAGACAGACAGACAGAGACAGACAGCGGACAGGCATACAGACGGGCGTGCTGTCGATGGTGCCGGCCGCAAGCGTGAACCCTGTACACACACACACACACACACACACACACACCACACCACACACACACACACACACACCACACCACACACCACACACACACACACACACACACACATACACACACAACACTCGACCCCCCCTCCACGCACGCAGCTCTGCGGCACCGGCGTGCTTTCGGTGATGTCGGCGTGCAGCGATGCGGTGTCGGCGCAGCTCATGTCGGCGCTGCTGCTGGAGCGGCTGCAGGTGTGTGTGTGCGTGTGTTCGTGTGCGTGTGCGTGTGTGTGTTTGTGTGTGTGTGTGTGTGTCTGTGCTCGACTGTTTCGGTCCGTTGGTCGTCCGTGGCGGCGTATTTGACTTGGCAGGGGGGCGTGGGGGGGGGGGGGGAAGTCGGCATTCCATCACCATGCCATGCCATGTTTGCGCTGCGCTGCTGCTGCAACGGCTGCAGGTTTGTGTGTGTGTGTGTGTGTATGTGCTCGACTGTTTTTGCCCATTCGACGCCTGTTTCAGGGCTGTATGGCGTGTGCTCGTGTATGACGCCTGTTACGGGGCTGTTTCCTGGTTGTTCCAGGGCTGTATGGCGCATCTCATGTCGGCGCTGCTGCTGGAGCGGCTACAGGTGTGTGTGTTCGTGTGTGCGCGCGTGTGTGTGTGTGTGTGTGTGTGTGTGTGTCTCGGGGCTGTGATGGCGTGTGCAGACTTGTTGCCAGGGCGGGGGGGGGAACGGCGCAGCTCATGCCTTTGCTGCTAGGGCAGGTTTAGGGTTTTGTTTTAGAGAAGTTGTTTTTAGAGAGAGAGATTGGTTACACGTGCCGGTGGTACTTCCCAAACATCCCCGAGGGGACGCCGGGCTCCCTGTATGTGCGGGGAGACGGTTGTTTTTACTTTTTAGGGTTTAGGTTTCATGATTTAGGGTTTACGGTTGGTTTAGAGCCCATGGGTTGCCATCGTGGCATCTCATATATTCCCACAACACATTGGATCAAGATGGGGTAAGCGCTTGTGGTATAGTGGTAGCATAGTTCCCTGCCAATATAATTGGTATACGCAACTTCAGATCGGAACAGACGCGAGTTCGATTCTCGCCAAGCGCATACTTTTTGCCGCTGCAGACTGGTAACCTCCATCATCATGGCGTGACAGGGCAGCCATAGGTGCCCTATTGGGCTGTTTCAGGGCTGCCTAAAGCTGTTTCAGGCAGTCTCGAAGCTGTGATGGCATGTGCTGACTTGTTGGGAGGTGGGGTGTCGGCGCAGCTGCAGGTGTGTGCGTTTGTGTGTGCGCGCGTGTGTGTGTGTGTGTGTCACGCCCTGCTATGTGTGAGTTGTGTGTGTGTGTGTGTGTGTGTGCGTGTGTGCTCGACTGTTTCGGTCCGTTGGTCGTCCGCGAAGGCGTATTCGACTTAGCAGGGGGGGAAGACGGCATGCCATCACCATGCCATGACATGTCTGCGCTGCGATGCTGCAGCGGCTGCAGGTGTGTGTGTGTCTCGGGGCTGTGATGGCGTGTGCAGACTTGTTGCCAGGGCGAGGGGGGGGGGGACGGCGCAACTCATGCCTGTGCTGCTAGGGCAGGTTTAGGGTTTTGTTTTAGAGAAGTTGTTTTTACTAGAGAGAGAGAGATTGGTTACATGTGCCGGTGGTACTTCCCAACCGCCCCCGAGGGGACGCGGGCTCACTGTATGTACAGGGAGACGGGAAAGGGATGGGGAAAGGGAAGGCGAAGGGGTGCGCCGCAGGCTCAGGGTCTCACTTCCGGGGGCGCGCTCAATGGCATGCGCTTGTCAACTGTCATTTTTTTTTTAGTTTATGGGCGCGCACTTTCTAGAAGAGCATCAACCGTCCGGCGTAGCCCACCCCGTGGGGCAGACCACCTGCAAACTCGGCAAATCAGTATCAAAACCCAAGCCACAGAGCGGCCGGGGCTGGCGGGGCCCTCCGGAGGGCGGGCGGGGCAGCACGCTGACCACTCAGCGCAGCGAGCGCCAGCGAGGTTCCTTCCTTGAGCGCAATGTGCGCCGGCTGTGGGCCGCCAAGCAATCAGCGCGCTGCCGTCTCCCACCCGCGGGGGGGGGCGCCCTGGTCAGTAGTCGTCCCGTTGTGGGCAGCTTCGTAGAAGCGGGGTCGTGTCTGGCGGTCGCAGCTGCATGTGCTGCGCCTCCCTCAGCTCGGCAGCGGGGGGCTGTGGGCGACCAGCGCCACAGCTCAGTTTCAGTTGTCAGACTTGCGAGCAGGTGGGGGCACCCGCTCGCCGTCAATCATGAGGCGCGCGCAGTGGAACTGCGCCCGCTTCCCCGCAGCCTTCGCGGCGACGAAAGCGGGCCACAGCGCCCGGCGCTGCGCCTCCTCTGTGTCAGTGTGAACGTCAACAAAGATGTTGCGTTTGGTGCTGATGTTCCCGCAGCAGCGCAGGCTGCAGCGGTAGCGCACGACGGTGTCGGCCACGGCATTGGATGTCACGGTGAAGAGCACGCGCAGCACGTCGCCCCGGCGCGGCACCACCCCGATGCCACCAGAGGCAGGCTTGGCGTTGAGGAGCGATGCAGACACCACGCTGCCTCCAGCCGGGCCCACACGCCAGCCCCCCTGCACATGGCTCACGATCGACTCTGCCAGGCATACAGGCAGGCTGACGCCGGTGGCGGCGGCGGCAGCGACCCGCCTCGCCGCCTCCGCCGCCACCTCGACCGTCTCCTCGTCGTCCATGCAGGTCAGGTATTCCATCACGCGCCTGTCCTCATGGTTGTGGCATGCGGCGAAAGCAGTGGCGTCTGCCATGGAGAGCGCCGCCACGAAGCTGTGGCTGCGCGGCGGCCGCCACCGCCGGCAGGCCACGCTGGACGCGGCTGCTGGCAGGAGCGGCACGCGCGGCGCCCGCTGCGGCAGGCCGCTCCCCTGCCGGCGCCTCCGCCGCCCACCCCACAGGGGCGGAAGCAGCAGCAGCAGCGGGCCGGGCAGGCTGAGCAGCCTTGGCAGGTGCGCGCGCATGCGGCATCTGTGTCTGCATGGGCGCCTTAGGGATGCGGCTCACCAGGTGGCTCACCGATGTCACTGAGGTCTGCAGCATGCCCGTGCTGGCCTCAATCTGTTGCTTCTGCGACTCCACCATGACGCGTAGCGCCGCGACGTCGTCGGCAATCGGGGGCGCGCCCACCACCATGGGGAGCGCAATCTGTGGCTGAGTGCGCGCGCTCACGAGCTCCTTCTCCAGAGAGAGAGAGATTGTCACGGCCGGTGGTACTTCCCTAAAACGCCCCCGAGGGGACGCCGGGCTCACTGTATGTGTAGGGAAACAGGAAGGGGATGGGAAAAGGAAAGGCGAAGGGGTGCGCCGCAGGCTCAGGGGTCTCACTTCTGGGGGCACGCTCAATGGCATGCGCTTGTCAATTGTCAATTGTTTTTGTATTTCTGTATTTTATGGGCGCGCACACACTAGCAGAGCATCAACCGTCCAGAGAGAGATTGTTACACGGGCCGGTGGTACTCCCCACGCCCCCGAGGGGACGCGGGCTCACTGTATGTGTAGGGAAACAGGAAGGGGATGGGAAAAGGGAAGGCGAAGGGGTGCGCCGCAGGCTCAGGGGTCTCACTTCCGGGGGCACGCTCAATGGCATGCGCTTGTCAATTGTCAATTGTTTTTGTATTTTTGTATTTCATGGGCGCGCACACACTAGCAGAGCATCAACCGTCCGGCGTAGGGTTTAGGGTTCATGATTTAGGGTTTACGGTTGATCTAGGGCCCTTGCGTTGCGGATGTGGCATATCATATTTCCACAACTCATCGGACCTTGATGGGGCAAGCGCTTGTGGTATAGTGGTAGCATAGTTCCCTGCCAAGACTATTGGTAGACTCAATTTCAGATCGGAACAGACGCGAGTTCGATTCTCGCCAAGCGCATGCCTTTTGCCGCTAACTGCAACATCTACCATCGTGGCGTCACAGGTCAGTCTTGAGGTCCTGTAAGGGGATATGGGCTGTCTCAGGGCTGTTTCAGGGCATTCTCGGTGCTGTGATGGCGTGTTGGCTTGTTGGCAAGTGGGGTCAGCAACTCATGTCGGCGCTGCTGCTGGAGCGGCTACAGGTGTGTGTGTTCGTGTGTCCGCGCGTGTTTGTGTGTGTGTGTGTGTCACGCCCTGCTATGTGTGTCATTGTGTGTGTGTGTGTGTGTGTGTGTGTGCTCGACTGTTTCGGTCCGTTGGTCGTCCGCGACAGCGTATTCGACTTGGCAGGGGGGGGGGGAGTCGGCATGCCATCACCGTGCCATGCCATGTCTGCGCTGCGCTGCTGCTGCAGCAGCTGCAGGTGTGTGTGTGTGTGTGTGTATGTGTGTGTGTGCTCGACTGTTACGGCCCATTCGACGTCTGTTTCAGGGCAGATTCTGGGCTGTTTCAGGGCAGTCTCGGGGCTGTGATGACGTGTGCTGACTTGTTGCCAGGGTGGGTGGGGGGGGGGGGGCGCAGCTCATGCCTGTGCTGCTAGGGCAGGTTCAGGGTTTTGTTCTAGAGAAGTTATTTTTACTTTTTAGGGTTTAGGTAGGGGGGGGGCTGGTAGCTTGATTTCAGACCCCATACCCCAAAACTTCGAATTTCGACACCGGACCGGCGCCATGCCCTTCCCCTCCCTGTTACGTCCACATCCACCCCTTACAAAACGGGCCGCGGGGGTGGGCCCCCCCCCCCACAGTCCCCACGCTTGGACCCCCAAACCCCAATTCCTGGCGATCCTCTATACCAGCTTTTTTTTCGACGCCCTTTTGCAGGCGGCTAGACAAGGTTGTATAGGAGCTGGAATGAATACAGCTTTCTAGTGCACTTTTCATCGCTTGAATCCATCGAGTGTGCACAGAGTTATGACTGATCCTGTGTGGGCGCGTTCCCAGATCACCATGTGAGTAGGACGCCATGTGGGGACAGGTTCTCACACACGCTCCGCCAGGTGTTCGCGCGGCATGCGTCGCTTCTTGACGCATATATGGGGATGGGGAAGGAAGCAATGGAATTGTCTTACAACAGGGATGCCAAATCCATTGTCATTTATGTGGTTCAATAGTTGGGAGGGTGTGGAAAGGGCCTCGGTGTGTGGGGCTGCACCAGGGCGTGTGGCCGTCTTCTGGGGCCAGTTTCAGGAGTCGGACTGGGCTCTGCAGCCTCCCAAACAGTGCGATGGAATGGGAACGACGTCACGAAGCTGCCCACCAAGTTTCAGCTCCAGCAGATAAGGCCTGGGTGTACTGGGGGGGGGGTCCAGGCCCGTTTTGAAAATAAGTCAACATGAGGTCTGAGAAAAACTATTCTGCCCCCCCCCTCTTTTTTAGGGTTTAGGCAGGGGGGGGGCAGAATAGTTTTTCTCAGACCTCATGTTAACTTATTTTCAAAACGGGCCTGGACCCCCCCCCCCCCTTGTACACCCAGACCTTATCTGCCGGAGCTAAAACTTGGTGGGCAGCTTCGTGACATTGTTCCCATTCCATCGCACTATTTGGAATGCTGTACAACACAATCCTGTTCCTGAAACGGGCCTCGGAAGACGGCCACACGCCCCGGTGCAGCCCCACACACCAAGGTCCCTTCCACACCCTCCTAACTATTGAACCACATGAATGACAATGGATTTGGCATCCCTGTCGTGAGACAACTCATTGCTTCCTTCCCCATCCCAATCGGAGGTCTACAGAACATTCTGGCTCCGAGGGGGTGTGAACCAGTGGTCCACACCAATCGCCCGGTGTGGACCCTCTCACTGCACTATCTATTGGGTGTGTGTGGGGTCTGAGGGTGGATTTGGATTTGTCTTGACGAGAGGAATCCAGCGCACCAACTCTCGTGTCGAACGGATGTCAGAAGAAGAAGTTGCATAAACATTCTGAGAAACGGTCTAGACCCCCCCCCTCCCCCCCCCCGCCTGCCCGTTTTTTTTAGAGTGGAATTCTCCTTCATCTAGGGAGGGAAAGGGCATGGCATCGGTCCGGTGTGAAAATTCGAATTAATTCGACATGATGTCTTTTCCTAACTTTCCTGCCCCCCCCCCTAAGTTCAGGGTTCATGATTTAGGGTTTACGGTTGATCTAGGACCCTTAAGGTGCTCATGTGGCACCTCATATTCCCACATCTCATCGGACATAGATGAGGCAAGCGCTTGTGGTATAGTGGTAGCATAGTTCCCTGCCAAGACTATTGGTAGACTCAACTACAGTTCGGAACAGACGCGAGTTCGATTCTCGCCAAGCGCATACCTTTTCTTTTGCCCCTGATTGCAACATCCATCATCATGGCGTCACAGGGCCAGTCATAGGGTCCCCATGGGATTTCCTTTGGGCTCTGGAAGGGCTCTGGAGTCATAGGGTCCCCAACTTACAACACTTGTTGCAATTGCCGTCTGCTCTGTGGCTGCGGCCCCCCCTCGTGTCGCGAGGACTTCGCCCTCTCTGCTGCATTTGTATTCCTCTGCTCGAACCGACCTGGCGCAGCTCATGTCGGCGGCTGCAGGTGGATGTGCTAGACTGTTTTGGTCCGTTGGACGCCTGTGGCGGCGTGTTTGGCTTGTTGGCAGGCCGCCGTTTGTTGGGCGCCGCCCGTCACAAGTGATTGTTACTTAATACTCGCCAGAACTGGGCTTGGGTCTAGGCGGTGGTGCTAGGACTAGCACAAATCGTCGATGGAAAGCCGATGTTAGTGTTACTGGCTGGGGGGAGGGGGTGGCATACAGCGACGCGGTGTCCAAGTCGTTGCTGGAAAGCCGATGTCACTGTAACTGGCAGGGGGGGGGGGGCGGCATACCGCGACGCGGTGTTGGCGGAGCTCAAGTCGGCGCAGCAGCTGCTGGAGCGGCTGCAGGTGAGTGTGCTCTACTGTGACTGTGAGACATTTTGGTCGTTGGACGCCTGCGGTGGTATGTTTGACGTGTTAACAGGGGGGGGGGGGGGCACAGCTCATGTCGGCGCAACTGTTGCAGCGGCTGCAGTTGCCGTTGGACGCCTGTGGTGGCGTTTTTGTTGTGGCAGGGGTGGTTGTGGTGGTGAACAGCCGACCGGTCGCACCTTGACGCCCACTATCTGTCTGAACTGGCACGGCTCCTACGGCGCGTGTCTTGCACCGCCAGTCACCCCTGCCTCTCATGTCGGCGCTGCTGCGTTGGGTTTCGAGAGAGTTTTCGAGAGAGATTGGTTACACGTGCCGGTGGTACTTCCCAAACATCCCCGAGGGGACCCCCGAGAGTATTAGAGAGAGATTGGTTACACGTGCCGGTGGTACTTCCCAAACACCCCCGAGGGGATGCCGGGCTCACTGTATGTGTGGGGAGACGGGAAAGGGATGGAAAAAGGGAAGGCGAAGGGGTGCGCCGCAGGCTCAAGGGTCTCACTTCCGGGGGCACGCTCAATGGCATGCGCTTGTCAACTGTCAATTGTTTTTGTGTTTTTGTATGTTATGGGCGCGCACACTCTAGCAGAGCATCAACCGTCCGGCGTAGCCCATCCCGTGGGATAGGCCACCCGAAAACTCGGCAAATCAGTATCAAAACCCAAGCCACAGAGTGGCTGGGGCGGGCGGGGTCCTCCGGGGGGCGGGCGGGGCAGCACGTGGACCCCTCAGCGCAGCGAGCGCCAGCGAGGTTCTTTCCTTAAGCGCAATGTGTGCCAGCTGTGGGTCGCCAAGCAATTTTGAGTTTTAGAGAGAGATTGGTTACACGTGCCGGTGGT
>VFSX01000115.1:390000-460000 GCA_016618255.1 Chlamydomonas sp. UWO 241
ACACCGCTCTCTCTTGCGGCCGCAGGTCTTCAACAATCAGGCGACCGGGCCGATCGCCACGGACGTGAAGAAGGTGCGCGCGCGCCAGTGGTTCCGCGTATAAGGTCGGCTTATCAAAGACATACCGCCGATAGGGCCCCTGTACGAGCGGTCAGCGGTCTCCCTGACTGTAGCATCCATCATCACAAGGCCCTGCTGGGGACATGACTGATGGACATGATAATAAACCATTGTTAAATTCGTAGAGGCTGCCGGCGCGATCGCCACGGACGAGAAGAGGTGCGTGGACTAAGAAGGGTGGGGATGGCCAGTAACATTGCTAAATAAGGCACATCGCGTTGCTCACCGCCTGTAGATAGGGGCGCATCCTAGGGACCCTATCAGGCTTTGCGCCTCTGGACGTTACTCATTCTGCAACATGGACGAGCAGCAGCAGGCAGTAACTTTTCTAAATATGGCACACCGCGTTGCACACCGCCTGTAGATAGGGGCGCCTCCTAGGGACCCTATCGTTACTGCTGTCACACAGACTGTAATATCCATCATTAGGCTTTGCCCCTCTGGACGGTACTCAATCTGCAACATGGACGAGAGCAGCAGCAGGCAGGCCGTGCGCATCCGTCCACACTTGCACATTGCGCCCCCCTTCACTCACCACAACTCCCCCACAACTCCCCAACACATACACACACACACACACACACACACACAACAGGAGATGGCCGCGTGGAGCAACTCGATCTACAAGATGCACAAGAGCAGCAGCCATGCACACACACGCACACACACACACACACACACACACACACACGCGTGCACCCCCCCCCCCTCCCTTCTCCTTTGCCCACAGAAGATGGCCTTGTGGAGCAACTCGATCTTCAACATGTACGAGAGCAGCAGCCAGACCGTGCGCACCCGTCCACACTTGCGCAATGCACCCCACACACCCATTCACTCCCCACAACCCCCCCACAACTCCCCAATACACACACACGCACACACACACACACACAGGAGATGGCCACGTGGAGCAACTCGATCTACAACATGTACAAGAGCAGCAGCCAGACCGTGCGCGCGGCGGTGTACGGCTGCAAGCACGACGCTTCCACTTTCGAGGCGCTGCTCAAGGTCTGCCTTGTGTCTGCACTTGTGCCTGTCGGTTGTCTGTGCGTGTGCTTGGGCTTGGGCTTGGGCTTGGGCTTGTGCCTGCGGTTGTGCCTGCGGTTGTGCTTGTGCTTGTGCAGTGATTTCCTCTTCATGATTTCAGTTGATTTTCTGGAGCCATTTGACTGAAAACCGGCTCCGTGGCTCCCAAATCCGGCTGCAAACGCCACAAAGGAAATCACTGCGATTGCGCTTGCACTTGCGCTTGCGCCCGCATGCCCGCATGCCCGCGCTCGCCTGCCCCTGTCCCTGTGCCTGCGCTCGTGCTGTGCTGTGCTGTGCTGCCTGCCTGCCCCCCCCCCCCTTTCCCCTGTCCATCTCTCTCTCTCCCTCTTCCAAACCTGCGACCATCCAGGGGATGTGCCCTCTGGGGCCGCTCTGGTGCGTCTCCCTCTCTTCTGCCCCCCCCCCCCCCCCCCTGCCCCAAACCTGACATTTGTGCTGTACCGTCTGCCCCCAACCCTTGTACCACTCAAGACATGTGCGCGCTGGGGCCGCTCTGGTGCGTGTCCCCCCCCCCCCCCCCCCCCCCCCCCCGACGTTTGTGCTGTACCGTCTGCCCCCAACCCTTGTACCACTGAAGACATGTGCGCGCTGGGGCCGCCCTGGTGCGTGCTGGGGCCGCTCTGGTGCGTGCCTCACACACACACACACACACACACACCAAACCTGACGTGTGTGCTGTACCGCCTGCCCCCAAACCGTGCCCCTTCCAGGACATGTGTCCGCTGGGGTCGCTCGAATGCGTCTCCCCTCCTCTGCCCCCCCCCCCTCCCCCCCCCCCCCCGCCTCAAACTGACGTATGTGCTGTGCCGCCCCCAAACCGTGTACCACCCAGGATATGTGCCCGCTGGGGCCGCTCTGGTGCGTGCCCCCCCCCCCCACACACACACACACCTGCCCCAAACCTGACGTGTGTGCTGTGCCCCCTGCCTCCAAACCTTGCCCCACCCAGGACATGTGCCCGCTGGGGCCGCTCTGCTGCCCGCTGGGGCAGCTCTGGTGCGTGCCTCACACGCACACACACACACACACACACACACACACACACACACCAAACCTGACGTGTGTGCTGTACCGCCTGCCCCCAAACCGTGCCCCATCCAGGACATGTGTCCGCTGGGGTCGCTCAAATGCGTCTCCCCTCCTCTGCCCCCCCCCCTCCTCCGCCCCCCGCCCCAAACTGACGTATGTGCTGTGCCGCCCCCAAACCGTGTGCCACCCAGGACATGTGCCCGCCGGGGCCGCTCTGGTGCGTGCCCCCCCCCCCCCCCGCACACACACACACCTGCCCCAAACCTGACGTGTGTGCTGTGCCACCTGCCTCCAAACCTTGCCCCACCCAGGACATGTGCCCGCTGGGGCAGCTCTGGTGCGTGCCTCACACGCACACACACACACACACACACACCTGCCCCAGACCTGACGTGTGTGCTGTACCGCCTGCTCCCAAACATTGCTCCACCCAGGACATGTGCCCGCTGGGGCCGCTCTGGTGCGTGCCTCACACACACACACACACACACACACACACACACACGCACACACCTGCCCCAAACCTGACGTATGTGCTGTGCCGCCTGCCCTTCAAATTTGCCACCCAGGACATGTGCTTGCTGGGGCCGCTCTGGTCCGCTCTGCGCCTCCCCCTCCCCTGCCCCCCCCCCCCCACACACACACACCTGCCCCAAGCCTGACATGTGTGCTGCACCGCCTGCCCCCGAACCGTGTACCACCCAGGACATGTGCCCGCTGGGGCCGCTCTGGTGCGTGCCCCCCCCCCACACCCCCACACCCACACACCCACACACGCCTGCCCCAGACCTGACGTGTGTGCTGTACCGCCTGCCCCCAAACTTTGCCCCATCCAGGACATGTGCCCGCTGGGGCCGCTCGGATGCGTGGGCGACCAGCTGATCGACGCGAGCGTGCTGGGGGGGCCAAAGGTAGGATCCTTATCTTAACCTTGTTAGGTATGAGTTCGGGGTTGACTCATGAAGGGGTTTGGGGTTTCAGGGTTTCGCTTTTCAAGGGTGTTGGACGCGTGGGCGACCAGCGGGTCCACGCGAGCGTGCTGGGGGGGTGGGCAAAGGTGTCGTCTAGGGCTTATGGTTAAGGGGTCGGATTTGTGGGGGTTGGGGTTTCAGGTTTGGGATGCGTGGGCGCCCAGCTGGTGGACGTGAGCGTGTTGGGGGGGGGGGGCAAAGGTAGGATTGTCCCTCATGGGGGCTTCATAGTTTGAGGCTTTTTTCCTCAAGGGTGTTGGATGCCTGTGCGACCAGCTGATCGACGCGAGCGTGCTGGGGGGGGCCAGAGGTGTCGTCCAGCGCTTGTGGTTTGTGGGTCGGGTTTGTGGGGGGTTCGGGGTTCAGGGTTTTAGGGTTTGGGATGCGTGGGCGACGAGCTGGTTGACGCGAGCGTGCTCGGGGGGAGCCAAAGGTAGGCGGGGGAAGGTAGAGCACAGTGATGTCATGCGAGCCCCCGCTGCGGGAGCGAACCGGGGCATTTGGAGGGAAACTGCGGGGGTGAATCGCGGGAATGTCGCTCCGAAATGTGTAAAATTCGACGATTTTCACACTTTCCTGAAAGACAATGCCTTTAGCATGGGCAAATCGGCATGTTTCCTATAATGTTGCGGGGGCAAACAGGACGTCCTTGGTTTCCTTAAGGACACCACTGGTAGAGCATCACACCGTCCACACCCTACGTCTTCACACACGCAATTATAAACCAGCCTACGCCCCCCGCCCCCCCCCAAAAAGTCGCCGTCGTGTCCACACTCGCGAGCATCACACCGTCGACACCGCATGCCTTCACACCCTTCACACACCAAAGCACAACCCCCAAAACCCCAAACCGCAAACCCCTAAACCCCCCAAACCCCCCAAACAGGTCGCCTGTCGTGTCGACACTCTTGAGCATCCCACCGCTCACTCCCTACGCCTGCACCCTACGCGTGCACCAGTGGTGTCATTAGCGCCCCCGCAGCCCCCGCAGCCCCCGCTGCGGGGGCAAACCGGGAAATATGGGGGGAAATTGCGGGGGCGAATCTCGAAAAATTCGCTCCGACAAGTGTGAAATTCGACGATTCTCACACTTTCCACGGAAAAAACGTCGCCTGCGGGGGTAAGTCGGCATGTTCCCTCCAGTGTTGCGGGGGCAAACAGCACATTCTCGGATTCCTTAATGACACCACTGGCGTGCACCCCAAACCACAATTCCCCAAACCCTAACCCCCTAAAAAAACATTTTCCCACCTCCCTCCCCCCCCCCCCCCCAAAAAAAAGTCGCCGTTGTGTCCACGCTCGCGAGCATCACACCGTCCACACCCTATGTCTTCACACACATAGCCCAAAAATATGAAGAATTCAAAACAAAACAAAATCAACAGGTCGCCGTCGTGTCCACACTCGCGAGCATCACACCATCCACACCGTACGTCTTCCGCACGTACGAGCTGCCCCCAGGAAGCGAGCGGGGCGTCGAGGCGCTCGGAGCGTGCGTTGGGTCGAGTCGGCACCTCATGTGAGAGTCCTGCATGCGTGTGTGTGCGTGTGTGAATTTGCGCGTGTGTGTGGGTGTGCGCATGGGAGAGAGCGGAGCGTCGAGACACTCGGAGCGTGCGTTGGGTCGAGCCAGCACCTCATGTGAGCACCTCATGTGAGGGTCCTGCATGCGTGCGTGTGCGTGGGTGTGTGCATGTGCTTAAGGGTGTGCGCATGGGAGTGGGCGGGGCGCCGAGGCGCTCGGAGCGTGCGCTGGGTCGAGCCGGCACCTCATGTGAGGGTCCTGCATGCGTGCGTGTGCGTAGGTGTGTGCATGTGCTTTAGGGTGTGCGCATGTGAGTGAGTGGGGCGCCGAGGCGCTCGGAGCGTGCGCTGGGTCGAGCAGGCACCTCATGTGAGGACGGGTTCAGGGTTTGTGTGTGTGTGTGCACGCGTGTGTGTGTGTGTGTGTGTGTGTGTGTGTGTGTGTGTGTGTGTGTGTGTGCACATGTGTTTGGGTGTGCGCACGTGTTTCGGTGTGTGCATTGCATGCGCAGAGGCGCTTGACGCGTGCGTCAGGTCGAGCTTGCACCTCATGTGAGCACGGGTTTAGGGTTAAAGTGTGTGTGTGTGTGCGCGCGCGCGTGTGCGTGTGTATGCGTGTGTGTGCGTGTGGTTGGGTGTGCGCATGGCATGCGCCGAGGCGCTCGGCGCGTGCGTCGGGTCGAGTCGGCACCTCATGTGAAGAAGGGTTAAGGGTTTGAGTGTGTGTGTGTGTATGTGCGCGTGCGCGTGTGTATGTGTGTGTGTGTGTGTGCGTCACACTCTGCTGTGTGTGTTTGGGTGAGCGCATGCTGTGTGCGTCACACCCTGCTGTGTGTGTGTGTGTGTGTGTGTGTGTGTGTGTGTGTGTGTGTTTGGGTGTACGCATGGCATGCGCCGAGGAGGCCCCATTTGAAGCCCTCAGCCCTGAACCCTTATCCCGGCACACAGGTGGCAGGCCGCACGCGCGTCGTGTGCGGCGCCCTACTACCTGGACGCCCCTTGTTCTTTTGATTTTTCTTCTTCTTATAACAACTTGTAAAGAATTCCCCAGGTAGTCAAGGGGGGGGGAGAGGGTTTAAGGGTCTGGAGACCCTTAATCCTAAAGCCCCTCCTCTCTCTGCCCTCTCTCTCATCTGCTCCGTCCATGTGGCAAGTGACAGGCCGCACGCGCGTCGTGTGCGGCGCCCTACTACCTGGACGCCCCTTTTTCTTTTTGTTTTTCTTCTTCTTATAACAACTTTGGAAAGAATTCCCCAGGTAGTCAAGGGGGGGGGAGAGGGTTTAAGGGTCTGGAGACCCTTAATCCTAAAGCCCCTCCTCTCTCTGCCCTCTCTCTCATCTGCTCCGTCCATGTGGCAAGTGACAGGCCGCACGCGCGTCGTGTGCGGCGCCCTACTACCTGGACGCCCCTTTTTCTTTTTGTTTTTCTTCTTCTTATAACAACTTTGGAAAGAATTCCCCAGGTAGTCAAGGGGGGGGGGGCGGTTTAAGGGTCTGGAGACCCTTAATCATAAAGCCCTTCCTCTCTCTGCCCTCTCTCTCATCTGCCCCGTCCATGTGGCAGGTGGCAGGCCGTGCGCGCGTCGTCAGCGCCGCCCTTCTACCTGGACCCCTCTTTTTTTTTTTTTTTTTTAGGAACAACTTGGAAAGAACTCCCAGACCCTTAATCCTGAGACCCTTACTCTTTCTGCCCTGTCCATGTGGCAGGTGGCAGGCTATGTGCGCGTCGTCAGCGCCGCCCTTCTACCTGGACCCCTCTTTTTTTTTTCTTTTTTTAGGAACAACTTGGAAAGAACTCCTAGACCCTTAATCCTGAGACCCTTACTCTTTCTGCCCCGTCCATGTGGCAGGTGGCAGGCCGTGCGCGCGTCGTCAGCACCGCCCTTCTACCTGGACCCCTCATGTTTTTTTTTGTTTTTTAGGAACAACTTGGAAAGAACTCCCAGACCCTTAATCCTGAGACCCTTACTCTTTCTGCCCTGTCCATGTGACAGGTGGCAGGCCGTGCGCGCATCTTCAGTGGCGCCCTACTACCTGGACGCCCTTTTTTTTGCAACAACTTGGAAAGAACTCCCCTGGGTTTGGAGACCTTAATCCTGAGACCCTCACTTTTCTGCCCTGTCCATGTGATAGGTGGCAGGCCGTGCGCGTGTCGTCAGCGGCGCTCTACTACCTGGACAACTTCATGTGGCACCTACCGCCAACCAGCTCACTCCCTATCGATTACCCCTCCCCCCCCCTTCCACACACGCACGCGCGCGCACACACACACACACACACAGGTGGCAGGCTGTGCGCGCGTCGTCTGCGGCGCCCTACTACCTGGACGACTTCCTATGCGGCGATGACCGCTTCCAGGACGGCGCCGGCATCGCAAACAACCCGACCGTGAGTGTGGATGCGGTAGTGTGGATGGCAGTGTGGACGCACGCACCACACACACACGCAGCCACACGCACACAAACATACACACACACACCACCAGCACCAGCACCAGCACCTCTCGCTTTCACTCCCTCTTTCTCTCTCTTTCCTCTTTTTCTCACACACGCACACCACCACCACCACCACCACTCTCTCTCAAGACACACACACACACACCTCCATCTCCGCCACCACCACCACTACGCAGATCATCGCGCTGCAGCAGGCACGACTGCTGTGGCCAGACATCCCCCTCCAGGTAGGTTTGGGGTTTCAGGGTTTCTCATCCCTAAAAATCCCTACAGGGCTTATTAAAATCCCTTCAGGGCTTATTAAAATCCCCACAGGGCTTATTATTAGGGTTATGGGTTTCAGGGTCAAGTGCGGCGCTCGCGGACAAGGCCAACGACAAGTGCGATCTGCTCATCGTGGCAGGTGATTTCAATGCAGCAGTGGGGAGGGATTCGGTGTCCGACCACGAATGCGTTGGCAAGCACCTGCCCCTCACGGAGCCAGCGGTGGCCAGCAGGAACGGTCGCCTGCTCCTTGACACTGCCACTGCATGCAGCCTGCGCGCTGCCAACACTCTCTACCCCCACAGGCCTGAGCACCAGTACACCCACATCAGCCCCATGGCTGTTGCACAGAGCAGACGGCATGCATGCTCTGTGCGCCGCCTGCACAGCGTCAAGGACTACATCCTGGTCGCGCGCCGCCGCATGCACGCGGTGACAGACTGTAGGGTGCGTAGGAGCCCAACCTGGGACAGCGATCACCGCATGGTGGTACTGTCCATGCGCCTCCGCATGCGAGCCTCCCGCCATGCAGGCGGCTCTCAGCGGCGCGCATGGGACTCTTCACAACTGCGGCGCCCGGCTGTCCGTCGTGAGTTCAACCTCCAGCTGTCCGATCGCTTTGGGCTGCTGGAGGCCGTGCCGCCCGAGGGCGCTGATGCCCAGGCGGAGTACGACGCGATGGCTGCTGCCATTCGCGAGGTGGCCACCAACCACCTCGCTCCACGCGGCAGCCGCCGGCGGCGCGGCTGGCAGTTCACTCTGTCGCAGCGCACCCTCCGGCTCATGGACGCCCGACAGCGCGCGCACACGGCATGGCTCAGGAGCAAGTCTGCTGCTGCCAAACGAGAGCGCAACCGCGCCAACCGCGCGGCCGACGCAGCTGTGCAGAGAGACAGGGAGAGGTGGATCAGCCAGCAGGTGGCGGAGGCGCAAGACATGCTACGCAAGAAGAATCTGCGCCAGTTTGCGCGCGCGTGCGACAGGCTGGCGGGCCGCAGCCGCAGCCATCAGATCCCACCTGCCATGCGGGACGTCTCGGGCGCGCTGCACAGCGGTCCAGACGGGGTGCTGAAGGCCATGACAGAGTCATTCGACAAGCTATATGGCGGGGAGACCAAGCTCAGCGACGAGACCCTGAACCAGCTGGAGAACGATGTAGCGGCGTTTGAGCTCACACGCGCCACAGAGGTGGACGAGGCGCACGGGCGCCCCCCTGACCTGGCTGAGACGGAGGCGTGTGTGCGAGCGTTGCGCTCGGCCGCCGCTCCGGGCGGTGACCAGCTGGACGCCATGCTGTTGCGGTGCCCACCTGCCATCGCATGGCTCCACCGGGTCATCATCGCCGTATGGCGGTCGGGGAGAGCCCCGAGGGAATGGAAAACTGCTATTATCACACCGTTATATAAGGGGAAGGGTCCGCGTGACTCCCCTGGTAACTACCGCGGTATAAGCCTTCTCTCTATTGCCGGGAAAGTGTACGCTGCCATACTTCTGCACCGCGTCTCCACGCAGGTTGATGGTCAGTTGCATGAGGCTCAGTGTGGTTTCAGAAAAAGCAGAGGCACTGTTGATGCGATTTTTACTCTGCGCTCGCTGAGCGCGGCACATGCCGAGTACAAACAATGCATGGCTGTGGCATTTGTCGACTATTCTAAAGCTTACGATTGCATAAACCGTGCGGCACTGTGGAGAGTCCTTAGATTATATAGTGTTCATCCGCACATTATTGATCTGTTGGAGGATCTTCACACCAACACCGCAGCTGCCGTGCGGCTGGCTGGGAAAATCGGGCACGAATTCCCCGTGTCGTCTGGTGTGCGACAGGGGTGCGTCATTGCTCCTGTGTTGTTCAATGTTTTTATTGACCACATAGTGAAAAAGGCGCTAGACATGATGCCAGAGGGGGCTGGCGTGTCAGTCGTGACCCGAGCCGGCGGCTCTGTGTTGTCGTCGTCGGTTGAGCGCATAGTAATGCTGATGTATGCCGACGATTTATGTTTGTTCTCGCATGACCCAGTTCAGTTGGCGTTTATGCTGAAAATCCTTGACAAAGTGTCCTCTAGCTTTGGCATGCAAATCAACGCCGCCAAGACAGAAGTGATGATTTTTCCAGCGGATTTTGACGCTGATCTGCTCACGTTTGCGCTGACTGGTGGTGAAGTGAAGTCCGTCTCTGCATTTAAGTATCTAGGGAGTTGGATAACCCAGAGCGGTGGTGTGGAAAAGGAGATCGGTGTGCGAGTCGGTCGCGCGCTGGGCGTGTTCGCGTCTTTTGATAAGATTTGGGCCAGCAAGAAGATGCAAGTGCAGTCTAAGATGCGGGTTTACAACACTTTCGTGCTGCCCCACTTTCTGTACGGCTGCGAAACATGGGCCCCTACTAAAACACAACTGACTCGATTAGAGGTTGCCCACTCTAACTGCCTTCGTCGCATTCTGGGTGTGCGCCTGGTCGACCGGCACAGATTAACTTATATTCGGCAGGCGTGCGACACTGAGCCAATTGAGAGCCTTGTGGCAAAGCGATCAATGCAGTGGCTAGGCCATGTGATGCGCATGCCGGCTTCTCGTCTTCCTCGTACGACTTTTGACTGCACAATGGATGTGGCTCGGCAGCAAGGCCGGCCTCCAGCCTCCTCCCGACACTATTTTCTTAAGCTACTGATTCAGCAGCTAGGCGAAACTAGTGGCACTCGTTCTGATTGGAAGACTTTTTCGGACACGGCGTTTGAGCGTGCTCAGGATAGGGTCGGGTGGAGAGCCGTGGTGTACGGTCCGGCTGCCTCTCAGGCGCCGGCCCCTCCACCACGGCGGTCAAGTAGATTGGCAAGCGCCACTTGACCCCCTATCCCCTAGAAGCAGTTAGGACCTATTTTTTAGGCGTCGCACAATAGCTATCCTTTTTGCTCTGGGACTACACGTTGGCAGGCAGCCGGCTGGTGGCTACCGCCCCTCACAAGTAATTGTTAGGGCCAGAACTGGACTTGGGTCTAGGCGGTGGTACTAGGACTAGAGGTAGTCTTTGCTGGAAAGCCGATGTAACTGTAACTGTAACTGGTCAAGTGCTTACGATAGGTTTGAGCGCGGCTGCCTTGGCCAGACATCCCACTCCGGGTGGGGTTGGGGTCTGGGGGTTCAGGGTTTGCGGCTTGAGCTCAGGGCAAATTTGGATAGGTTTGGGTTTCGGGGTTGAGGGTTTAGGCTAGGTTTGAGCGCGCCTGCTGTGGCCTGACAGCATCCTCCGGGTGTGGAGCTTGCGTTCTTACTTTGACAGGTATGGTTCCTGTAAACCCTGAACCCTTTACTCCCCTTTAGGCTGCCTTTAGGCGGTCGTTTCAATTGGCTCCGGCCTCATGCCGCCCAAGCAGCGCGATCCTGGACAAGGCAACTTGCTGATAGAGAGACCTGAACTCAAAAACCCCAAACCCTGAACCCTGAGCCCTGAAGCCCCCAAGCCCATTTGGGTTTGGAAACCCTGAACCCTTCACTCCAAACCCTCGTCCAGACTGTCGTGTCTGTTGGATCTGGGCTCATGCCGCCCAAGCAGCGGGAGCGCGGCATGCATGCGTACATGGAAACACACACACACACACACACACACACATGCACACACACACACACACACGCACACACGCACACCACAGACGGTCGTGGCGGTTGGATCCGGCCTCATGCCGCCCAAGCAGCGCGACCATGGACAAGGCAACTTGCTGATAGAGAGACCTGTACTCTTAACCCCAAACCCTGAACCCTGAGCCATGAAGCCCCAACACCCCCAACCCTGAACCCTTCACCCCAAACCCTCGTCCAGGCTGTCGTGTCTGTTGGATCTGGGCTCATGCCGCCCAAGCAGCGGGAGCGCGGCATGCATGCGTACATGGACGCACACGCACACACACACACCGCAGGCTGTCGTGTCTGTTGGATCTGGGCTCATGCCGCCCAAGCAGCGGGAGCGCGGCATGCATGCGTACATGGACGCACACGCACACACACACACCGCAGGCTGTCGTGTCTGTTGGATCTGGGCTCATGCCGCCCAAGCAGCGGGAGCGCGGCATGCATGCGTACATGGACGCACACGCACACACACACACACACGCACACACACACACACGCGCACATACACACACACACACACACACACACCGCAGGCTGTCGTGTCTGTTGGATCTGGGCTCATGCCGTCCAAGCAGCGGGAGCGTGGCATGCACGCGTACATGGACACCGGCAACGTGCTGATAGGTGGGTGTGTGCGCACACACTCACACACACGCACACACGCACGCACGCACACACACACACGCACGCATGAGCACACATGCGCGTGCCCCCACTCACGCACGCACCACCACCGTCACCACATGCACACACATGTGCGTGCCCACCACCAGCACACACACACACACACACTTACGCACACGCCCCATAGAGAGCGCGACGAGCACCGAGCGGGCGCACGAGGCGGCGGCGACGCTGCTGTCCATGGTGCCCGGCTGCCACTACTTCAGGTTCCAGGTCTGTAATGCACCATTTGAAATGAGTGTGAATATTTAAGTTGGTGCGACGCCACGTATTGATATGCAAACGCGTGAAATAGAGCGGATCCATGTGCACCTGTCGTTCTCTTTCTCTCTCTGTCTCAGTCTCTGTCTCTCTCCTCTCTCTCTCTGTCTCAGTCTCTCTCTCTCCTCTCTCTCTCTCTCCTCTCTCTCTCTCTCCTCTCTCTCTCTCTCCTCTCTCTCTGTCTCAGTCTCTGTCTCTCTCCTCTCTCTCTTTGTTTTCTTTCTTCCTTCTTTATTTCTTTACCTATCTGTCTGCCTGTTTTTCTCTCTCTCTCTCTTCATCTCCGTCTCTTCGTCTCTTGAGTGGTTACAGAGAGCGCACTGAGCACCAAGAGGGCGCCACGAGGCGGCGGCCACACTGCTTAGCATGATGCCCGGCTGCCACTAGGTGTCAGGTGCGAGCCTCTCTGTGTGTCTTTCTCTCTCTCCGTCTCTCGTCCTCTCTCTCTTTCTCTCTCTCTCTCTTCCTCTCTCCTTCCGTCTCTCTCTCTGTCCGTCTGTCTGTCTCTCTTTTCTCTCTTTTGAGCGACACCAACTACGCTGATCAGGCCCTAACACCGGCGTCTCTTACCCCTCTTGACCCTCACACCTGTGGAGCCGGTCAACAACTGCACACATGCACACATGCACACAATCACACGCACACACACACACACACACACACACGCACACACCACCGCAGCCGGTGGATGAGCGCGCGACGATCGCACTGGACGACGCCGACCCTGCGGTCTGGGTTTCACCCCTCTCCCCCCCCCCCCTCACACACACACACACATACACACACACACACAAACCGCAGCCGGTCGACGAGCGTGCGACGATTGCACTGGACGACACCGACCCTGCGGTCTGGGCACGCGCACAGGCCGCGGCAGACGAGTACTGTGTGGCGCATGCGGTGGGTGGGGTGAGAGGGAGGGAGGCAGGTGGAAGGAGGATGAGGGGGGAAGAGGGGGGGGAGGAGAAGGGAGGGAGGAGGGAGAAGGAAAGAGGAGGGAGAAGGGAGGGAGGAGGGAGAAAGAAGGGAGGAGGGAAGTAGGGGAGGGAGGGGAGGGAGGGAGGGAGGGGAGGGAGGGGAGGGAGGGAGGGGAGGGGAGGGAGGGAGGGGAGGGAGGAGGAGAGGAGAGGGAGGGGGAGGGAGGGAGGGGAGGGAGGAGGAAGGAGGAGGAAGGGAGGGAGGAGGAAAGGAGGAGGGAGAAGGCTGGGAGGAGGGAGAAGGCAGGGAGGAGGGAGGGGAGGGAGAAGGGGGAGAGAAGGAAGGAAAGGGAGGGGTAGGAAGGAGAGGGAGAAGTGGGGAGGGGGGGCCGCGGCCGACGACTACTGTGGGGCGCATGAGGACCCAACGCTACACGCACACTCCTACCCACACACACACACACGCACACACACGCGACACACACACACTCACACCCCCCACCACAGGCGCGCTTGGACAAGTGTGCAACCGCGCTCGAAGAGCAGCCGGCGCCCAGCACCATCGACAGCGCAGACAACACACACACACACACACACATAAACACCCTCCTCCCCCAACACACACGCACCCACGCGCCCTCAACACACACACACCACACACTACCACAGGTGCGCCTGGACGAGTGTGCAACCGCGCACGAAGAGCAGCCGGCACCCAGCACCATCGACAGCGCAGGCAACACACCCACACACACACCCACACACACACGCACGCACACACATGAACACCCTCCTCCCCCAACACACACGCACCCACGCGCCCTCAACACACACACACCACACACCACCACAGGCGCGCCTGGACGAGTGTGCAACCGCGCTCGAAGAGCAGCCGTCACCCAGCACCATCGACAGCGCAGACAATACACACACACACACACACGCACGCACACACACACACACATAAACACCCTCCTCCCCCAACACACACGCACCCACGCGCCCTCAACACACACACACCACACACACCACCACAGGCGCGCCTGGACGAGCGTGCAACCGCGCTCGAAGAGCAGCCGGCACCCAGCACCATCGACAGCGCAGACAACACACACACACGCACGCACGCACACACATAAACACCCTCCTCCCCCAACACACACGCACCCACGCGCCCTCAACACACACACACACCACACCGACAGGCGCGCCTGGACGAGTGCGCAACCGCGCTCGAAGAGCAGCCGGCACCCAGCACCATCGACAGCGCCGACGGGGGCGACGCCGACGCCGACGCCGCGGTTCTCGCGCCCCCGCGCGCGCCGCAGCTTCCGCTCGGCGCGCGGCGGGGGCTGCTGCTGGTGGAGGCTCCGCGGTCGAGGGGGGCGCTGGGGGCGGGGCTGGGTGAGGCGCTGGCTGAGCAGGTGTGTGTGTGTGTGTTGGGGGGGGGGCGGACGAGGCTGCTCTTGCTGTCGCTGCTGCTGCTGGTGGAGGCGCCGCGGTCGAGGATGGCAGAGGGGAGGGGCGGGGCTGAATGAGGCGCTGGCCGAGCAGGTGTGTTTGCTGGGGGGAGGGGGGGGCTGCTGCTGCTGCTGCTGCCGCTGCTGCTGCCGCCGCTGCTGCTGCTGCTGCTGCTGCCGCTGCTGCTGCCGCCGCTGCTGCTGCTGCTGCTGCTGCTAGAGGCGCCGCGATCGAGGATGGCAGAGGGGAGGGGCGGGGCTGACTGTGGCGCTGGCTGAGCAGGTGGGAGGGGCAGAAGGGGGGGGGCGACGCCCCCGCGCACGCCGCAGCTTCCGCTCGGCGCGCGGCGGGGGCTGCTGCTGGTCGAGGCGCCACGGTCGTGGGGTCGCTTGGGGCGAGGCTGAATGAGGCGCTGGCTGAGCAGACGGGAGGGGCAGGAAAGGGGGGGGGGGCTGCTGCTGCTGGAGGCTGCGTGGTCGAGGGCGGCGCTGCGGGCGAGGCTGAATGGGGCGCTGGCGGAGCAGGTGGGGAAAGGCGGGGGCAAAGAGGGAGTGGGAGTTCATGTCGGGCAGACCTCCCTGTATGGGGGTGGGGGGCTTCTGCGGGTGGAGGGGCCTCCTCAAACGCCTCACCCCACGCCCAGGTGTCGCGGCTCTCGGAGCTTGTTTGCCGCGCCGACATCAGCGCCACGCTCGACGCGGTCGGCCCGGCTGGCCCACACGGGTGGCACAAGGGCGTCGGTGCTGCTGTTTCTGCTGCTGCTTCGTCCGCAGGTGCGCTCGGCTCTGATGGCTCGCGCGAGTGGCACGAGGGGTTCGGTGCTGCTGGTGCCTCCGCTGCTGCTTCTGCAGCTGGCGCTGCGGGTGCTGCCTCGTCTGCGGGTGCGACCGTGGGGGGGGGGGGGGGCAGCACGTGCCACAATCTCTGTCTCTCACACACACAACTCACGCATGCGCGAACGCACGCACACAAACACACACGCACACACGCACACCCACGCACACATGCACTCGCAGGTGGTGGATCAAGCGCGGCGCGCCGCGCCGGCGGCATCGAGGCGTTTGGCAGCGTGCTGCTGCTCCACGCGTCTGGATCGGTGGACACGCCGCTGACAGGGCTGGCGGCGCGCGGCAGCGGCGCCGCTGGCGCCGCTGGCGGCGGGGGTGCCGACGCCTCGACGTCGCCGGGACGGGGGCTGCTGCTCGACGAGTCCGGATCGGTGGACGCACTTCTGGCGGCGCTGGCGGCGCGAGGCGCCGGCGCCGCTGGCGCCGCCGCTGGCGGCGGGGGGGCCGACGCCTTGACGCCGCCGGGAGGGGGGCCGCTGCTCGACGGGTGTGCGTCGGCGGACGCCGCCGCTGGCGGAGGATCAGTCTCGACACCGCCTCCAGGCAGGCTGCTGCCGCCGCGGAGCGGCAGCAGCTCGGGGGCGCGGCAGGGCTTTGGCGCGGCGGCGGCGGCGGCGTGCGGGGGGGCGCTCGGGGCCGGGGGCCCGTTTGCGAGCGCCGGCAGTGGCGGCGGCAGCGGCGGCGGCGGGAGCGGCGGCGGTGCGTGGCGCGCGTGCAGACCCGGGACCCGGGACCCTGCATGTTACACCTAAAACACGAAACATCCCCCAACCAACCAACCGAGCTAACCACGTCCTCGAAACCCTGCCTTAACCCTAAGCCCTAAGCCCTGCCCTAAACCCTAAAATCCCCAAGCCCTGCGCAGGCGCGCAGCGTGTGCTTTGCAGGGCGCCCATGGCTGCGGTGGGCGGGGTTTCCAGCGAAGCGCACTCACATCTCTTTTACTCTCCACAGAAACCCACCGAGCAATCCACCAGGCCACCCCGCAACCCAACAAACAACATCCCGTAACCCGTAACCCTGCGCAGGCGCGCAGCGCGTGCTCGTCTGGGCCCTCTGTGTGTTTGTGGTAGGGGGGGGTAAAAGGTGGGTCCGTCATCTCTTCGTAGTAGAGAAGCCCATCAGCCCAGCAATCCCGCAACACAACACACAAAAAAACGTTACCCGTAACCCGTAACCCGTTTTACCCTGCGCAGGCGCTCAGCGCTCAGCGCGTGCTCGACAGGGCGCCACTGGCTTGGGTGGGCGGGTCTGTCATCTCTTCATACTAGAGAAACCCACCAGACCAGCAAGCCCGCAACCCCCCCCCCAACCCTTAAACCGCAACCTTGCAGGCGCGCAGCGCGTGCTCGACTGGGCGCCCGTGGCGGTCGCCGCCGCCGAGGACGGCCACGCGGCGTCGGCAGCTCGCGTCGCTGGTGCAGCTGGCGCAGCTGGTGCGGGTACAGCGGGTGCGGGCGCAGGCGCGGGCCTCGAGGGTGCGCGGTCGGTCGGTGTCACGCCGACGCCGCCATCGCCTGGCGCAAGCGCAGGCGCGGAGACTGCGGCGCATGCGCCGGGCGGCGTGTGGCCGCCTCAGCCAGACGCCCAGGGGCAGCAGCAGCAGGGGCAGCAGGGGCAGCAGCAGCAGGGGCAGCAGCGGCAGCAGGGGCAGCAGCGGCAGCAGGCGCGCCCGTACGCACGCGGCCACGCGCAGTCGCTCGGCTCGCCGCGCGACGTCCCGGGGCGGGCGGCTGGGGGGGCGGCACCGACGGGGGCGGCGGGCGCGGGCGTGGGCGGCGGCAGCGACGGTGGCGGCGCGTCCACGCCGCCGCCGCAGCCGCCGCGCGCGCTGTCGACGCGCTCCGCGTCGAAGCCCACGCCCGAGCCGCTCAGCGTGCCCGATCCAGGTGGGCCACATGGACAGGACCCTCCTCCCCAAACAGACGAACTCACGAGCGCGCACAAGCACGCACACACACACACACGCACACACCCCAACACACATACCAACACAAACACACACACACACATACACACACACACACACACACACAAATCAACAGACGCACACACGGGACACGCATACGCCCCCCCAACCCCCAACCCCCCACACACACACGCACGCACACACCCCAACACACACAAAAAAAAAAAAAAAAAAAAATACACACAAACACACACGCACACACACACACACACAACACACACACACCCGTGTGCGCAGGCCCCAGTGGCGGCTCCGCTTTTTCCGCCGGCTCCGCCTCCTCTCCGCACTCGTTCCTCAACTACTTCATCCCGTCGAGCTGGACAGGCACAAGCGCAGGCGCTGGTGTGTGGGCCCCTATCAGGAAGGGGGGGGGGCTGGTGTGTGGGCCCCACCTGGGGGGGGGGGCATCTCGCGCACGCTCCAACGCAAACGCACGTATGAATGCATGCATGCATACTCACACGCACACACTCGTTCCTCAACCACTTCACCTGGTCGAGTTGGACGGGCACACGCACGGGCGCTGGTGGGTCCCCACCTCGCGAGTGCTTGCACGCATATTTAACAGACGCCTGCCCGCGTATCCTGAGAGTGTCGACGCCGTGCATGCTGCTAAACCCCAATCATGTTGCCCCGAACCCTGAACCCTGGCACATGCGCAGCGCCGCACGCGCACGCGCACACGACGCCAAGCGGGCAGCCGGCGCCGCTGCCGCTCGGCACACCGCCCGAGCGCGCCGGGAGCGCGCCGCCGCCCGCTGCTGCCGCAGCTGCTGCTGCCGCTGCCGCTGCTGCTGCTGGCGCGGCACCCGCAGCGGGCGACGGCGGCCGCGGCAACGGTGACGGCGGCGGCGGCGCGCTGCTTTCCCCGGCCGCTTCTGGGGCGGTGGACGGCGTGGGGGAGGGGGCAGCAGGAACGGCGGGGGCGCCGCCACGCGCGAGCGAGGGCAGCTTGGGCGGCGCTGCTGGCGCGGAGCCGGGGGCAGGGGCGGCGGGGACGGGCGTGCAGGACGAAGGCGTCCCGGGCATGCGCGAGGCGGCGGTGCCGCTTGGCGGGGCGCAGCAGGAGCAGGGGCAGCAGCAGGAGCAGCAGCAGGAGCAGCAGGGGCTGTCGCCGAGCCGGGCTGCCGGGCCGCCGCACAGCAGCGCGCTGGCGGCGGCGGCAGCGGCGGCGGCCGCAGCCGGCGGCGCCGGCGGGGTGTCCCCCGCGGGCCTGCTGCGCGGCCTGCTGCAGGACCTCGGCGGGCGCGTCGGCGTCGTGCACCTCGCACTGGCGCCGCACGCACCAAGCGGTGGGTCACAGTGCTCACTAGGTGGAGGGAGTGTTGTCATATAATCCGAGAGACTGCTGCACACGCACACACAACCACTCACACATGCGCGCGCACGCACGTGCACGCACACATGCGCCCCTGTGTCCTCGCGCGCACGCACGCGCCACACACACGCAGGTGGGGTCATGGTACAGGGGGCACACACACACGCACACACACACATACACACGCCCACACACACACACACACGGGCAGGTGGGCTTGTGGTGCAGTGGGCCAACGCGCGCACACACACTCACACACGTGTACACGCACGCGCACACACACACACACACACACACACACGCATGCACGCACACACACACAGGTGGGCTTGTGGTGTAGTGGACCAACGTGCACACATACGCCCGCACACACACACACACACACTCACACGTGCACGCTTACACACAAACACACACATGCAGGTGGGCTTGTGGTGCAGTGGGCCAATGCGTGCACACACACGCACACACACACACACACACACGCATGCATGCACACACACGCGCACACACGCACACACACACACACGCAGGTGGGCTCGTGTTGCAGTGGGCCAACGTGCAAACACACACACACGCACACACACACACACACGCGCAGGTGGGCTCGTGGTGCAGTGGTCCAACGCAGCGTTTGCAGTGGCGGAGCCTGGTGCAGGTGTGTGTGTGTGTGTGTGTGTGTGTGTGTGTGTGTGTGTGTGTGAGCATGTGCTCGCTTTTGCGTGTGGAGAGGGGTGCGGCACTGAGGGGCACACCTTCTGTGCGCATCCTGGCGTGGGTTCACTCGGTCCCACAAAAACGCGCCGCACTTTGGCGTGACACGGGGGGGGGTTCCAAACGACCCTTTCATGTAGAGCATGTACCAGCATACCGAGTGCCCTGTCTAGGTCCAGCCCCGCCCCACAAGCCCGCCACCACCAGTAGCCAGCCATCTGTCTGCAGTGCTCGGGCGCTGCACACCGATCAAGGTCGAATACGCTGCCTGTAGGTGCGTCACACACGATTGTAAAACCCATCATCATCATCACCGCCCTTAGGTATCACTGACCCAAACACACCTTGCACCCGCACCCGCAACGAAACGTGCACACGCGCAAGCGTTGCTCGCTGAATTTTTGGCGTCTTCGCGCGTGTAACCAACACGTGTGTAACCGACACGTGTAACCAACACGCACACACACACACTGAAATACAGGGCGCAGGGTTCCTCGCTGAGCTGTACGCGCCTGCGCGTTTGTATGCGGCACAGTAACCAACATTTGGGATCGACACACACACAAACACACACAACGCGGACGCATGCGCGCTTTTCGCTGAGCTCTCGGCAGGCGTCTCGCCGGAGGCCGCTGCGTCGCGCGCACACACACACACACACACACACCACCACCACCACCACCACGTTCTACACCCGTTCACACACACACACACACACACGCGCGCGCCTGAAACGAAACGCAGATGCAGTCGCGCTGCTCGCTGAGCTGTCGGCGGGGGGGTCGCCAGAGGCCGCGGCGTCGCATTCACTTTCGCAGCTGTTTGCGTCGGCGCCCAGCGTGTGCGTGTTTGAGTGCGGAGACGACCAGGTGTGTGTGTGTGTGTGTGTGACACCCTGCTATGTGTGTTTCAGTGCGGAGACGACCAGGTGGGTGTGCGTGTGTGTGTTTGACCAGGTGGGTGGGTGTGTGAGCGTGCGTGCGTGTTTTGAGTGCGGAGACGACCAGGTGGGTGGGTGTCTGACCGGGTGTGTGTGCGTGTGTGCGTGTCTGACCGGGTGGGTGGGTGTCTGACCGGGTGGGTGTGGGTGTCTGACCGGGTGGGTGTGTTTGACCGGGTGTGTGTGTGTTGGTTTTCTACTTAATCCCTAGATGGGTAGAAAACTGGAGGTTCTGTCGGAAGCTACTTTCTAAGTGTGAAGTGAGAGGTACGGAGCGCCTCTTAATGGTGCTAGTACCCCAAGATTCCTATCCGTCTTCTTGGGTCGCTAGCACTGCTCCCTTTTTGGCTTCCAGTTCCGTTGTCAGCCTTTGATCTACCACCCACCCGCCCTGATGAATCGTGGTGACCCACTGCCTTTCGAGTTTGAGCGAGTTAGGGAGAATGGTGCCTAGCTGCAGAGCCCGGCCGCTCGACATGGGTCGTGGGTGGTGACTGCCATGCCTTACGGCGGGTCACCATCTGCGGCCGGTGGAGGTCAGGCTCTGCCCCGAGCCGTGACCGTTGTCACACGTGACTGTAATCAAACGAACACTACTGAAAGACTGAGACAGAAATGTGTGTGTGTGTGTGTGTGTGCGTGTTTGAGTGCGGAGACGACCAGGTGGGTGAGTGTCTGACCGGGTGGTGTGTGTCTGACCGGGTGGGTGTCTGACCGGGTGGGTGTGTGTGTCTGACCCGGTGGGTGTGGGTGACCGGGTGGGTGTGTTTGACCACCTGTGGGTGGATGTGTTTGACCGGGTGGGTGTGTGTGTCTGACCACCTGTGGGTGTGTGTTTGACCGGGTGGGTGTGTTTGACCGGGTGGGTGTGGGTGACGGTGTGGGTGTCTGACCGGGTGGGTGTGGGTTTTTGACCACCTGTGGGTGTGTGTTTGACCGGGTGGGTGTGGGTGTCTGACCGGGTGGGTGTGGGTGTGGATGTTTGACCACCTGACCACACCCTGTGGCACGCCCGCGTCCAGCTTGTGGTTCCAGCGCACGCACACACACACACACACACTCGTGCACACACACAGACACAGAGAGCGAGGGACACACACACACACACACACAGGTGGTCAAGCTCGCGCACCAGGGGTGGGGCCGTGTCGAGCTTCCTGCTACAGCGCACACACACACACACACACACAGAATCAGAGACACACACACACACAGAGAGAGAGAGAGAGAGGGAGAGAGACACACACACACAGGTGTGTATGTCAGGCAGGTGGTCGAGCTTGCACATCAAGAGGTGACCACGACCAGTGGCGCGCCCGTGTCCAGCTTCCTGATCCAGCGCACGCACACACACACACACACACACACGCACTCGTGCACACAGACACAGAGAGAGAGGGACACACACCCACACACACTCCCAGTTGGTCAAGCTCGCGCACCAGAAGCGCGCCCGTGTCCAGCTTCCTGTTCTAGCTCACGCACACACACACACACACACACACGGAATCAGACACACGCACATACAGACACACACACGAAGAGAGAGGGGGAGACGCACGCACACACACACGCACACACACACACAGGTGGTCAAGCTCGCACATCAAGAGGTGACCACGCCCAGCGGCGCGCCCGTGTCGAGCTTCCTGTTCCAGCCCGCACACACACACACACACACACACAGAATCAGAGACGCACACACACACAGAGACGCAAACACAGAGAGAGAGAGGGTGGGTGGGAGACACACAAACGCACACACGCGCACACGCACACACACGCGCGCACACACACACACACAGAATAAGAGGGAGAGACGCACGCGCACACACACACCCAGGTGGTCAAGCTCGCACACCAAGAGGTGACCACGCCCTGCGGCGCGCCCGTATCCAGCTTCCTGTTCCAGCACACACACACACACACAGAATCAGATACACACACACACACACACGAAGAGAGAGGGGGAGACGCACGCACGCACACACACACACAGGTGGTCAAGCTTGCACATCAAGACGTGGCCACGGCCAACGTCGCGCCTGTGTCCAGCTTCCTGCTCCAGCACACACACACACACACACACAGGCAGAGACAGACAAACACACACACACACACACAGGTGGTCAAGCTCGCACACCAAGAGGTGACCACGCCCAGCGGCACGCCCGTGTTCCGGCGAACGCACACACACACACACACACACACACACACACACACACAATCAGATAGAGACACATAAACACAGAGAGAGAGAGGGAGGGAGAAACACACACGCACACGCACACGTACACGTACACGCACAGTCCCAGGTGGTCAATCTCGCGCACCAGCGGTGGGGCCGTGTCGAGCTTCCTGCTTCAGTGCACACACACGCACAGCATCAGCGACACACACACACACACGGAGAGAGAGGAGAGAGACAAACACACACACACACACACACACACACACACGCAGGTGGTCAAGCTCGCACACCAAGAGGTGACCACGCCCAGCGGCGCGCCCGTGTCGAGCTTCCTGTTCCAACGCACGCACACACACACAAACACGCACACAGAATCAGGGAGACACACACAGACACACACAGAGAGACACACACACACACACACACACAGGTTGTCAAGCTTGCACATCAAGAGGTGACCACGCCCAGCGGCGCGCCCGTGTCCAGCTTTATATTCCACCGCACGCGCACACACACACACACACACAGAATCAGGGAGAGACAAAACACACACACACACAGAGGGGTGCACACACACACACACACAGGTGGTCAAGCTCGCACACCAAGAGGTGACCACGCACAGCGGCGCGCCCGTGTCCAGCTCACTATTCCAGCGCACACACACACATACACACACACGCACGCACACACATTCGCACGCACGAAGAGCCAGAGGGGGACACACACAGACACACACACACACACACGCACGCACACGCACACACACACACACACACACAGGTGGTCAAGCTCGCACATCAAGAGGTGACCACGCCCAGCGGCGCACCCGTGTCCAGCTTCCTGTTCCAGCGCACGCGCCCGTCGCGCGCGCTCACTCCGTCGGACGTGGTGTCGATGGTGTCCGACTGGAGCGGGCTGCTGGTGGGTGAAGGGGTTCGGGAGGTTGGGGGTTGAGGGGTTTGAGGTTGAGGGGTTTGATGTTTAGGGGTTTAGGTTTAGGGGTTTTAGGTTTAGGGTTTTAGGTTGGGGGTTTAGGGGTTTGGGAGTTTGAGGTTTAGGGGTTTGAGGTCTGAGGTTTCCATCCACGGCGTCCAACAAGACTGTACTGTAAAACCGACCACACTGGTGTGCTGCCCACTCGCCCCGCAGGTGGTCTCGGGGTGCGCGCTGCCGGCGCCGATGCTGGACGCGCTGCTGTGCTCGGGCGTGTGGGCGGTCGTCGCGCCCGCTGCGCTGCCACTGCCGACAGAAGCAGGGGCAGGGGCGGGGGCAGGAGCTGGGGCAGAGGCAGGGGCAGGGGCAGAGACAGGGGCAGGAGCGGGGGCGGGGGCAGGGGCGGAGTGCGCCTCGGCTGCTACCGACGGCGAGTCGGTGGCGCCAGGGGCGGCAGCCGGCGGGGGCGGCGGCCAGCTGGGCGCAGCGGCCAGCAGCGGGCAGCAGCAGCAGCCATGCACGGACGACGCGGCGCTCGTGGTCGTGCACGCGTCGCGGCTGCCCACCCGCTCACCCTGTCCGAGCGCCGCCCACCCTCACCACCTCGGCGGGGCGGGCGTCGGTGCGGTGCCCGCGTTCTTCTCCGCGTTCTATGACGCGCTGTTCGACGGGCACGCCGTCCTGGACGCGGTCGCTGCAGGCGCGGCCGCGGCGCCAGGCACCGACTTTGTGTGCTATCACCTGTGATCGATCGATCGACACGGATCAGACAGCTCCGCGGCAAACGCAGTAGTTTACAGCTTCGTGTGTGTTTTGCAATTTGCCAATGGTAGAGAGAGTGTACAGACAGAGCAGACTGTGAACCCCAGGGGCTGCTGCATCAGCTGCGATGATCGCCAAAGAGAGAGAGACTACTGGCGGACTTATCGACAGAAAGAGGTGTAGCGGACAACGGCTCTGCACAGGCACAGGCACAAACAGACGTCTTGCCGTCGTTTGTGGTCGACCAGAGAGGGGCCCAGGGAGAGAGTTGCTGACCCATTCTCCTACATCATTGAGTCCTTGTCCCACGGCAGGCAGCGGTCGCTTGCGAGGTACGCCTTGATGTTGGGGCGCTCTGCGACGCGGTCACGCAGCGCTGACAGTAGCGGCGCCTTGGTGATCTCGGCCTTGACATCCACAGGGGCACATTGGGGCAGGAGGCAGGCAGGTTTTACGCATTTGCGCCAGGAGTACAGGAGGGGCAGGAGGCAGGCATGGCAGCGCAGGCACTACAGGGGAGGCGAGAGGGTCATGATGATCACCGTTGAGGCGTGCAGATGCGTTGCCACAAGGGGTTAGCCTTGTCTAGTGAGAGGGCTAGTGAGTGGGAAGCCCCAGAGCGTGACTCACTAGCCGGGGTTGGAGGGGATGGCGGAGGCGCTGGCAAGCGAGCTGGAGGAGGAGCGTGCACAGTGTACAACACTGTGCACATTCGTGGGTGTACAGTGTGCACAGTGCATAGCACACATGCGTGCTGGTGACGCGCGTCCTGGGTACTCACCTTGAACCACGACGCATATGCTCAGCCGCGCACACGTAGTGGTACACGTGCAGGTCTGCGACCGTGAGCTTGTCGCCGACGAGCCACTCGGGCCCGTGTGGGTTCTTGCTAAGCACCTCCTCGAAGTACGCCTGTGACGGTGCGTGTGTGGCACGGCGCGGCAGGCGTGGGTGCTGTTAACCGTGGACAGTATGCACCCTTGGGGCGTAGGATTGAGGGAGCTGCTGGGTGGGCGCTGGGTCGGTGCTCAAGTGGCATCAGTGCACACGTTTGTGGCTGGATGGAGGGAGCTGCTGGGTGGGTGCTGGGTCAGTGCCCAAGTTTTGAGACTAGTGTGCCGCGTGCGGCGTGGGGCTGGTGAGAGGTGGCAGGCGGTGCAGCTAGATGGACAGAAGTCCCTAGCTTGGTGGACAGCGGTCCCTCTACAGGTGTTTGGTCGGCCCTCCTCAATACTACGCCCTGAGCGAGCATCCTGTAAATCCTCGGATGTCAATCGAACGGGGGCGACTTGTAAACCTGACAGGCGGTCTTTCTCTTCTGATCTCGGAAGAGCAGCGTCTGGCTGACGCAGTGATTTCTCGCAGATGCAGCCGGATTTGGGAGCCATGGAGCCGGAATTTCAGTCACATGGGGCCCTCCAGAAAACAATTGAAACAACTGAAAAGAAAATCACTGGGCTGATGGGAAGTCGTCTCTCACCAGGTACTTCGGCAGCCGAGTCTCGCCGTACCGCACGATGTGCGGCACCGACGTCTCCTCCTGCCCCTTGTGCGTCGCGTAGTGGTTGGTCGGGTGGAATGCCAAGCGTCCCTCTCCTACACATGCCAGGGGGGGGGGGGGGGGGGGGGTAAACCGGGCTTAATTCACTGGGGCTCGACATAATTAAACTCGTCGCAGGGAGGCAGGTGTCCCAGTTCCAGATTGAATACACTCAAACCAGCCTCGATCACGATCAACCCGTTCATCCCCTATACGTAGGCACGTCTCACCCACGGCATCGGCCACGATCGCGAGGATCGACTCGCAGTGCACGCAGTCCTCCTCGCCTGTCGTCGGCACCAGCTGGAACTTGCGGCCGAGGTAGCACGCCACGGCGGCCGTGTTGCAGAGCGTGAATGAGCCGCGCTGGATCGCGGGCGGGCAGCGGACCGGATCTGGTCGGGGATGAAGTCGAGCGTGTGGACCGTCAGGTGGAAGCGCTTAAACGAGATGATCCCCCCCCCCCACATATGGGGTCACTCTGACGGGACCGCTCTGATGGGGTCACTCTGATGGGGTCACTCTGATGGGGTCACTCTGATAGGGTCACTCTGA
Source organism: Chlamydomonas sp. UWO 241 (assembly GCA_016618255.1). Taxonomy (NCBI): domain Eukaryota; kingdom Viridiplantae; phylum Chlorophyta; class Chlorophyceae; order Chlamydomonadales; family Chlamydomonadaceae; genus Chlamydomonas; species Chlamydomonas priscui. Next base: position 416,135 of record VFSX01000115.1, read on the forward strand.
TGGGGTGACTCTAATGGGCCCATCAGAGTGACCCCATCAGAGTAGCCCTGTCAGAGTGACCCCATCAGAGAGTGCCCGACAGAGTGACCCATCAGAGTGACCCCATGAGTGACCCCATCAGAGTCAGCATCCGAGTGACTGTCACACCCCCGTCACCCACAGTCGGGGTTTCCGCCGCCCCAGCAGAAGCTGACGACCGTACTGCCGTCTGCGTTGTCTGCGTGTGCGTGTGTGTGTGTGCGTGTGCGTGTGCGTGTGCGTGTGCGTGTGTGTGTGTGTGTGTGTGTGTGTGTTGTTGTTTGATGCGTGTGTTGTTGTCTACGTGTGCTGTTGTTGTTGTTGTCGTCTGTGTTTGTGTGTGTGTCTGCGTGCATGCGCGTGTGTGTGTGTGTGTCTGCGTGCATGCGCGTGTGTGTGTGTGTGTGTGTGTGTGTGCACGCGCGGAGTGTGCGTGTGTGTGTGTGGGGCACGTGCAAGCGCACATAAGTGGTCGCGTGTGTGTGTCACGCGTGTGTGTGTGTGTGCGTGTGCATGTGCGTGTGCGTGTGCCATGTGTGCAGTACTGCCCACCAGGGCCCGCCTCCTGGGCCGGCTCGATGTACGGTACGCCGGCCTCCTCAAAGATGAGGCGAATGTACTCGCCGCGGCCCTTGATGTTGATACTGTGTTGTGTTGTTGCGTGGCGCGACATCACCATCAGCTAATTGTCATCTGAAAAAAAAGTTTGATAGATGGTGGAAGCCGTCTAGATGCAGTCTAGATGTGGAGACCTGCAGTGGAAACCACCACATCATCCTCGCACCCACTACAAGTAAGGATGGCATAATTTGGAGAGAAAGACACACGTGTTCTCCAGGAGCTGGACGGAAGGCACCCCCGTCCTGACTGTGCATGAGTGGTTAGGGGTGGTGGTGCTTGCATTCTAGGTGGCACGTGTCCCTGGAGCTGCCTGTCTGCTGTCCCTGGGAGATGAGGGGTTGTGTGCACGGGGGACGGCGCACGCATGGCTGCTCCTGATGGACCCCCATCCCTCTCCCCCCCGCCCCCTCACGTCGGCGACGACCAGTACCAAAGCTTACAACCTTCGGCAACTGCAGCACCGTCTGCAGGGGTGGCAAGGCCGAGATGTGAGAAAGGGACGCAGCCAGCACGCCCACAACTTCTTCCGTGTTATTTTAACCCACCGGCCATCGTGTTGGAGCAGGGAGACGAGGGACTTCGAAAGAAGGACAAGCGTACGCTTTCCTTGTCAGGAGGGAGCCCATTAGTGCGAAAGTGTGTGTGCGGACAGTGTTTCACACTTTTTGCCTTTCAGATCTGTGCATCGCCGTCCGTGTTTGATAAGCGGCAGCGCTCGTAGAGCGGCAGCGCATCGTAGATCTTGGTGGGCCTATGCGTGCGTGTATTGAGCAAGGGAGACGGGCTTGGGAGTGGGGCCGTCCATGCGGGGGGGCGCATGGGCCATGCGCGGCATGCAACGCATGGAGCCCCCTTCTCCTGTGGCCCCTGCTGACCACCCCACCCACCCCCCTAATATAATTTGGCGCTGAACACAGACCCAAGGTTTGTCGCCCTCGTGCAGCAGCCCCACGATGGACGAGCTCACGGGCCCACTGGAAGAGGTGTTCAAGGACCTGAAGGAGAAATGGAAGGAGTTCCAGGAGGAGCCGCCGTTCTCCGACGTGGTGATGGGCTTTGTCAGCGCGGTGGATTGGAAGGTGGGGGGAGGGCACGTGCCGAACCACGGCGGGTGCAGCGGGCGAGCAGCGTGATCTGCGCAAGCATGCGTGCGTGCGTGCGGGTGTGCATGCGTGCACGCATGCAAGCAGCTGCGCCCCCTCTACCCTCCCGTCCGCACGCCAGAAAGCGCCCCGCTGCCCTGCGCACTTTCCCAGGAGACGTGGATCCAGGCCCTGATGGCTACCCAGGTGGTCGTCATGCTGCTGGCGCTGTTCACGCGCAAGAGCGTGGTCCTGCAGAGCGTCCTCTTCTTTGTCGCTGGTGAGAGCTCTCTTTCTCTCTCCAATCGGGCAAGGTGCAATAGTAGGACATGACGCGGAAGAGCGTGGTCCTGCAGAGCGTCTTGTTCTTCATCGCCGGTCAGCACACACACGCACACACGCGCACGCTCGCTCGCTTTCTCTCTCGCTCGCTCTCCCCGATCTGGCTAGGTGACGGGTGCAGGAAGTAGAAGGGGGCGCATCAATCGGGGCGGTCCTGCACCGCCGCACGCATCGACGCACACACGCGCGGGGCCTGCCCATGCCCAAAATGGCCCAGCAGCCCTCGCAGTGTTCGACACAAGTCGACGGCCTGCCCCCGGTAATCCTATCCTTTCCCATGCAACGTGCGTGCGTGTGTGGTGGTGGTGTGTGGTGGGAGGGGGGGTAGGGGAGAGAGAGAGAGAGAAGGGCATGCACACGACCGCACGCCAGGCTAGGGACTCGATCGTCGCGTGGCGCACCTGTTTTGAGCACACGGCCTGCCGCGTCCGAACCGGGCAATGCTTCCAAAATCACCACAGTAACAGTAACACGGGGTTTCCAGCTAAGCAGGCTACTCTCTACTAGAGACACCCGCCGATACTCCAGCACACTTAAGTACTAGAGTACCGCCGGCTCCCGGCCGATAGACTACCGCTCCCGCCGGCTGTACTACCCCAAACAGCGGTCTCTGAGAGACATGTCTGGCAAGGAGCATATAGGAGAGGACCTTCCTCAGGGTCACAGTAGTGGCCTTGTGGCCAGTCAAGCCGGCAGAGCCGACTGGCGCTGACTGGAACGGTCCCCGCCTGGCAGTGCATGGCTGTCCAGCTCTCGTTTGCATGGGGCTCAGCCGGCGCCCCATGCCTCATGCATGGCCAGGTCCCACCCTCCAGGGGTGCATGGACGACAGAGTTGTCATGGAGGCTGCCTGAAGACCTTCCAACGCCAGTCACCGGCAGACGAGCGACCCCGAGGATGAGCGCGGTGACGAACGCTGCGATTGGTGAAGCGGATTTACTCTGTGTTGCCTCGGCGGTCGCCACCGCTGAAGCCGTGATGGTAGCCCGCCTCCACGGGCAGTCATCTTGACCAATGTCCAGCATGCATTGACGGGCGCCAGCTCCTCCGCTCGTCGATCAACTCGTCGAGATCGGTGCCGCATGGCGTCCTGCATGGGGGGAGGATAAGGGCCGTCTCCCAGCACGGGCCAAAATCGCCATGTCCATATAAATCGATCGACTCCTCAGTTGAGATAAAGAACATTGAATACCATTATAAACGACCTAAACACGCTGGTGGACGCGCAGCCGCGACGATCTACATGGCGGAGAGGCTCAACGCGCTCGGCGACGCGCACTGGGAGAAGTTCTCGAAGCAGGCCTACTTTGACAAGCGGGGTGTGTTCTTCTCCACGCTCGTGTCGGGGCCGCTCATCCTCGCCATGCTGGTCCTGCTGGTGCGTGCGCGCGCATGCGCGTGCCCACAGCGGGGCGGCACCTGCAAGCACGCGTTACCCCCCCCACACACACACACCACTTTGTATGCACCACCACCACCACGCACTCGCTTGCTATGTGCACGTGTGAGCCGATCGCACACGGCAGCTGCATGCATGCCCCCCCCCCCCCACCTCACCACCACCACCACGACGTGTGCATTGCCACTCACTCGCCATTTGGTTCCACCTCCTCCCCGCCCCCCCCTGACCATGCCTCAGCCCCACTGACTCTTGCCACTGCCCGCCGCCTCCACCCCACCCCGTCCCCCCCGCCTTCTCCCCTGCCAAAGCCCTTTGCCCCCCCCCCGCCCTCTCCCCAGCCATTTTGACCCCCCCCCCCCCGCCTTCTCCCCCTGCCAAAACCTTAGCCACTGGCCTTGCCGTCGGAGAGCCGGGTGTGGGTTCCTGCTCCAAAAGGGTCGGATCTCGAGATGTCAAACCAATCCCTGGTTTGACATAAGCACCCTTCGTGCTAACTCCTTACTTGACATGCGCGTGGCTGTTACACAGATCAACTACCTCGTGACGTGCTCGGTGATGTTGGTCAAGGCCAAGCGGCAGGAGCTCAAGTACAAAGGGCAGCAACGTGTCAAGGTGGAGAAGGCGGCGGACGCGGGCACGGGCGCGGGCACGGGAGCAGGGACGAGCGGGGGGGACGCGGGAGGGACGAAGACGACGGGACCGAAGAAGGCGGGATCGAAGAAGACGAAGTAGGTAACACTTCTTAAGCAGCGCTTCTTACAGTTGAGAGTTGAAGGTGACACAGAGGTGTCGCTACGCGGCCCAGGCCACAGCCCCTTGCGTGTGTAAGAAAGTCCCTCTCCAGTTTCAGTCACTGTGTGGCAGGCACCCCTGCAAGCTACCCCTCAAAAACATTGATCGACGATCGAAACCGCGTGCGGGGACTGTGGAGTCGGCTCCCTTTATTCATCCATCCAGCCGGATCCATCACAGCCCGTCACAGCCCGTACGCGGCCCCGTGCGCCTCGTCCGGAACCTTGTGGTCTGATGGCATCGCGCGCGCCTCATACACCGCCTCCACCGCCTGCCGATTCCGCTCAGAGAAGTCGCCCTGGGGGTGGGGTGGTGGGGGAGGGGCAATGCCTCGGGGCTTAGAGAGGGACTCACATGGCCCGGTTACGCAGGGACACTGACACGGCATGTGTGGGGCTTGATTTGATCACATGGGGGCGGGCAGCCCACGACTGGCCGACGCTGGGCCACATGCTTGCTGTCTTCATACAGTTCTGCGGATGGGACCCGTGTGACTGGGTATGTGTGTGTGTGTATATATGTGTGTGTGTGTGGGGGGGGGGGGTATGAGTTCCCGTGCACCAACCTGTGTGCGCAGCAGGGCCTCTTCCTCCCAACCCACACGCACGCGCACACCCCTGACTGCTCCCACACACCAGGAGTTTCCCAGCTGTTCGGATTCCGATGAGGAGAGAGACCCAACGGGCGGTTCGCCGATGAGGAGCGAGGGGAGAGTTCGGAAAAGCCGGAGAAGAAGCAGGGGTCCTGCACCCCCGGGAAACACACACACGCACACCTTGAGGCCGATGAAGTGGATCTCGGTGAAGTCAGCGCCAAAGTTGCCGGAGAAGAGCAGGTCGAGCGAGTGCACGCCGTTGAACTTGGAGGCTCTGGGCGGCGGTGGCACAGGGGGGGTGCGGCAGGGGCGGATGGGGGGGAGGGGGGAGGAGGGGGCAGGAGGGGTGGGTGTGGGTGTGGGCAGTGTGTTAACGCTGGGTATGAGGGACGTGGACGGAACGGACAGGCAGTCAGTCAGTCAGACAGTCGGGCAGGCATCACATCACGTGCGCGCCGCGAGGGCGCAGCCCCCTCCCCCCTCCCCTCGCGCAGCCCCCCCACGCCATGCCGCGCGTGCACTGGCCTCACATGGTCGCGTACTCGAGCACGGTCTGCCGCTCCGCCTGCAGGTCCCACTCCTGCACCGCTGGCAGCGACTCGACCGCCGAGAAGTCGAGGTCGTCGCGGTTGATGAAGACCTTGAGCTTGGCGGGCGAGCTGCCGGCAGGGCCGCCCACCACGCAGATCGCCTTGAGCTTCACCGCGCCGTCGAAGCTGCAAGGGGCGTGTGGGCGTCCGGCCGTCGGTTTGGTGCTTGGGAGGTGTGTGTGTGTGTGTGTGGATGCATGTGTGCGTGTGTGCGCGCGTGAGGGAGACGGGGAGACTCACGGCACGTGGATCAGCAGCTCCGGGTCGTCCTCATTGCTCCGCAGCGGGTTCACCGTCGGCTCTGACCGCTGCTCCCATGGCTTGAATACCCGTGCCGCGCTGCCAGGGTCCTGCTCGTTGAGGCAGCGCACCTGCATGCGCGCGTCAAGCACAGCATGGTAACTGCATGGCGTGTGCCGCAATGGCGCATGCAGCCCCTGGGTCGCTGCTGATCGCCCAGGCACCCATGAATGCAGCCATGGCATGCAGCCATGCACCCATCAAGGCCCACCCGCGGCAGGTCGATGTGCTTGTAGAGGCTGAAAGCTGGCCCGCAGTCGGATGCCTCGCAATCGTGGTCATGCGCGCAGCACGCCTGGCCAGGTGGGGGCATGATGGCACACGAGCTAACGGCACACGAGCTAAATGAGCTGCTGACGAGGTGTACGGAATGTATGCCCCCCACACTCGGGCTGCATGGAGTGTCCGCGCACTCCCTCCACCACCACTCACCACCGAACCACCAGGTAGGCCGCATGGATCACAGCCATGCATGCACATGCGCTCCACGCACACACTTGCCAGCACGTGTCGAGGTGTCCCGACCCTCGAATCATCCGCGTCATCCGCTGCGCCCCCCCTCCCCACCCGCAGGACCCTGGAGGTGTTGATGTATATGCCGCGTCTTTGCATGTGAGCGAGGTGCTGCAGCGAGGTGAACCCACCGCACGTGGCGGCCAGACTCTCTTGCATGCCCTCTATTGCCGCGTGGCGTTCTTGCATGGTGCCCGTGCGACCGCGCTGAGCCCCTGCATGCGTGGCAGGTCTACAGGAGTGAGAAAGACCACACGGGCACAGATCAGGGCTTCAGATGCAGCAGCAGTCTCTGCTTGGCGGTGCGACCCCTCCATGGCGCATGGAGCAGCCCATGCAGCAGCCCATGCAACAGCCCATGCAGCAGAGTCTCATGTACCCTCCCCCACCCCCTCCGCCGCCGGCGCTTGGGTATGGAGCTGCTGACGCTCACTACTACGCACCGCCGCCAGACGTCCAGGCGGCGGCGCAGCCCCACGGCTACAGCTTTGCGCACGAGGCCGCTGGTGCGCAGCAGCAGCAGCAGGCCAGCAACTCGGCGGCGGCCGCCGAATTCTGCGGGCGGAGCGAGAACGGCGTCGGCAATGGCGACGGCGCGCGGGCCGGAGGAGGGGCCAGCGGAAGCGGCGGAGGCGGCGGCGGCAGGAGCAGCAGCATGGAGCGTCGGGCGCCGCGCAGCAGGAGCCGCGATCGGCGGCGTAGCCGGAGCCGGAGCCGGGACTGGGACAGGAATAGTAGGGACAGGTACCAGTTTTGGTTGGGCACTTCGGCTTTGCCGCCTCCCCCTCTGCTCGCGTCCGCGCGTGCCGCGGCCCGCTGACGGGTTCAGTCCGCACAGGGTCGCGCGCCCAACTCCTCTCCCCCATGCGGGCACGCGGTCGAAGGCTGACTGTGCCCCACCACCGGCGCGCTCTCTTCGTCTCTCTTGACACAGGGGTCGCAGTGACCGGCGACGAGAGAGGAGCCGGAGCAGGGACCGCAGCTCGCTCGACGACTACCGGAGAGACCGGGCCTCCGCGCGTGAGTGCGGCAGCCATGGCGGTGCCTGTGTGCGGCGGTGTCTGTGTGCCACTTTTCAAACGTGCCCACCCTCGTCAGATGGGACTCGGTGCGGCAGCCATGGCATGCGACACATGATGGGTGAATCGTGTCGCATATCTGGGACGAATCACCATCCGACTAAGACTAGGGTTAAGGCTCACCCTCTAAATCCCGACCACCCAGGCCGCCGCAACGACACGTTCGAGTCTGAGCTCGCCGCCGGCTTCGACGGCGACCTCTCTGGCGGCGGTGCTCTTCAAGGTCGGTTAAACCGTTGGTAAAATGGTCGGTCTGATGGCGGCACTCTTCAAAAATTTGGTTGGTCGGGCGGTTGGCTGGTCGGTCGGTTTGTTGGTTGGATGCTTGGTTGGCCGGTTGGTTGGCTACTCTCTTCAAGGTCAGTCGGTTGGTCGGTCGGGTGGTCAATCGGTCGGTTGGTTGAGTTCCCCCACACCTACACCCCTCCCTCCCACCCACACCCACCTACCCACCCACCCCCGTGCACAGGCCGCGGCTACGAGCGCGGCTACGAGCGGGACGGCAGGGACAGGGACGGCAGGGGCAGCAGGGACAGGTAACGATTTGCTTTGTGATCGTGTCGTGCCGTGTTATACAAGCGATGCAGGTGGTTGTGCCCAGCGTAAGCGTCCCTGATTTCAAAAAAACACTTGTGCTCTGGTCAGCCCTTTTTGACCAGTTCATGCATGTTGCCGCCCCCACGCCATCTGAAACAGAATCAACCCAAACTAAGGGGCCGTGTGGCTCACAGTGCACGCATGCACGCGCCGTCGCCACCAACAGTGTGTGCAATCTCATGACTAGCAGTGTTGGAGTTTGGATTGTCCCTTACGAGGGACAGCACTGGGACACTGGGACACTAGTCCCTTTTGAGGGACAATTCAAAATGCTCATAAAACAAATCGGGTGGAAGTATAAGGCAAGTGCGTCTGCGCGCTAAAAACAACCCCCTGTTTGCCATGCCAACAGGGAGCGGCGCCCCAGTGAGTGGGACAGGGACCGCGACGGAGGCGATGGCGGCCGCGGAGGCAGCTGGCGTCCGCAGCCGAGCGCGACGGTGTACATTAAGGTCAGGGTCGTACAGGGTGGTGGTGGTTGACGTCCGGGAAACCGGACGTGGGGTGGCGTCTGCGTCCGGGACCCCGGACGCGGGTCTGGCTGGCCGTCCGGAAGTGTGAAAAGTGTGGACTTTTCACACTTTCCGTTTTTTTTTGCAGTGCCTCTGTCACTCCCTGTCTACATCAGCCCTTCGACCATCACAAAGCCTGCTTATTTATGATGCCAATTTATATGTACAAAGCGTGTTGATTCTCAGTTTTTTTCTTTCTGTATTTGTATGTATGGACACGTGCGTCTGCGCCCTCTGCGCACGCGTGCGTAGCCCTTCCCAGTCGTGTTCCTCATACGGAATGGCATCGTGTGCAGTCTATGACAGCAGCCTGGGGGGCAAAAAAAACTGGCTTGAGCCCACGCTCGCCAAGACGAGTTCTTGCGCATGGCGCACGCATGCGCACGCATGCGCATGCATGCAGTGGGGGCCGGGGCGCAGCCTGTCTGGAGAACCAGTGATACATTGTGTGTTAGTCTAGATAGTGGCAGGATCTGCTGCAGCAGAGCCAGGCAGGGGAGGGATCTTGGCGGCGGTCACACTTGAATCAAGCAACAGTGTGACCAACCACCGCGCCTCTTCCGCATCACGGCTCTTAGCGCGCGATGCAAACTGATTTAATGCTGGTCGCGAGAGGTGCCAGAGGCCAAGGAGAGGAGAGAAGAGGGGCCGGGGGAGAACAAAAACGGACGGAGGCTAAAAATGGCGTCCGGCTTGCCGGACGGGGCCCTGCGGGCCCCAGCGTTGACGTCCGGAAAACCGGACGGAGCCTGCCGCGCGTGTCCGGATGGCCGCTCCTTCGGGGCGTTGGCATCCGATCCAGACCCGTTTGAACGGCCCTGATTAAGGTGTGTGTGTGTGTGCGCGCATTGCGTGCGCGCTGTCTCTCTCTGCCTCCGTCTGCTTCCCTCTGCCTCTCTCTGTCTCTGTGTCTCTCTCTGTGTCTCTCTCTCTCTCTTGTCTCTGTCTCTGTCTCTCTGATTCTCTCTTTAAGGAGACCATCGCTGTCTCTCCCACGATGCTGCACTCGTGCGCCCTCTTCTCTCTCTGTCTCTCTCTCTCTCTCTCTTTCTCGGACGCATCCTCATCTCCCTTTGCTGCACCCCTCCTCCCCCCCACACACACAGAACCTGCCGTCTGACTGCACCAAGGATGACAGTGACGCGCTCCTCGCCGCTGTTTCTCCCTCTCGCTCCCTCTCTCTCTTTCTCTCCCTCCCTCTCTCTCTCCCTCTCTCCCTCTCTCCCTCTCTCCCTCTCTCCCTCTCTCCCTCTCTCTCCCTCTCTCTCCCTCTCTCTTTCTCGCGTGCGCCCTCATCTCCATTTGCTGCACCTCCCCACACACAGAACCTGCCGTTCGACTTCACCGAAGACGACATCCACGCGCTCCTCGCCGCGTTCCCAAACGTCGTCGACGTGCGCCTCGGCCGCGACCGCGACACGCGCCAGTCGCGCGGCTTTGCGTTTGTGGACTTTGCATCTGGTGGGTGGTGTTATGAGTGTTGCCGTGGGAGTGTGCTGTTGTGGGGGTGTCATGTGGGCGCGTTTTGCGGGCGCGTTGCGATGCGACGCGCACCAGTCGTGCGGCTTTGCGTTTGTGGACGTTGCACCTGGAACGTTCTTGGACACTGTCCCCCTCTCCCCTCTCCCCTCTCCCCTCTCCCCTCTCCCTCTCTCCCCTCTCCCCTCTCCCTCCCCTCTCCCCTCTCCCTCTCCCCTCTCCCCTCTCCCTCTCTCTCCTCTCCCCTCTCCCCTCTCTCCCCTTCCCTCTCCCCTCTCCCCTCTTCCCCCTCCCCTCCCCCTCCCCCCTCCCCCTCCCCCCTCCCTCTCGCTCTCTGCCCCCCCCCCCCCCCCCTTGCGCCTCACCCCCGCCCCCGCGCCTGCCCCCGTGCCGTGCTCGCCCGCAGAGGCCGACTCTGCCCGGCTGATCGAGCACGCGGACCGCGAGGGCCTGTCTGCTGGCGGTAACAAACTGTCAATCCAGGTGTGTGTCAGTGGTGTCATAAGCACCCCCGCAGACCCCGCAGACCTCGCTGCGGGGCAAATCAGGAAATTTGGGGGGAAGCTGCGGGGGCGAATCGCGGGAATTTCGCTCTGAAAAGTGTGAATTACGACGATCTCCAAAACAAATCGCGAAAAAATGCCTCCTGCGGGGGGAATCTGGCATGTTCCCTCATATGTTGCGGGGGCAAGCAGGACATTCTTGGTTTCCTTAATGACACCACTGGTGTGTGTGGTCAATTTTACAGTCTGTTGGACGCCTTCATGGCGCATTAGACCCTGGGAACGAGGCCGGCACAACTGTCAATATTATACCCATTGCATGCCATCTGCCATCATGGTTGCTGTGTGTGCGCGAGCACGAGCGCGCGTGCGCTCGCACTCATGGTGGTGCAAACGCACGAGGCATCTGCACGCACGCATGCGCACGCACGCACGCAACTCATGCGTGCTGCCGACCGCTAACCGACCACCGGCTGGCTGATGGCGCGCAGTACTCGATGAACCGAGAGACCGGGCGGCGCCCTAAACTTTGAGCCCTAAACCTGCACCCCTAAAACCTGTCTAAGACCTAAATCCTCAGCCCTAAACCCCAACCTGTTCCTGCCGCGCAGTACTCGATGAACCCAGAGACCGGGCGCCGCTCGGGGGGCGCTGCCGGCGACGGCGAGCAGGGGCGGGGCGAGCGGCCCGACGCGCGGGGAGGGGCGGATCAGCAGCAGGGGGGGCGCGGCGGCGAGCGGCCGCCACGCGGCGGCGGCGGCGCCACCGCCGACTGGCTCTGCGGCATGTGCGCGTCGGTCAACTTTGCGCGGCGCACCGAGTGCTACAAGTGCAGCGCGGTGCAGCCCGAGAACCCGACGCGCGTGGCGCACGACGGGGACGGCCCAGGGGCGGTGCTCAAGGTGCGTGTGTGTGCTGTGCTATGCTGAATGCTGCTGTGCTGTGCTGTGCTGTGCCCGGGGTCTGTGCTCGGGACGCATTTTTGTGTGAGTGCGCGTGTGTGTGCTACAAGTGCAGCGCGGTGCAGCCGGAGAACCCGACGTGCGCATGTCGCACGACGGGGGCGGGCCTGGGGGCGGTGCTCAAGGTGCGTGTGTGTGCGTGCGCTTGTGCACGTGGGTGTGCGTGGGTGTGCATTGGGTGGGGGTGCGTGTATGTGCGTGTGTGTCAACTCAGTGTCTCTCCTTCTCCTCTTTCTCTCTCCTCTCCTCTCCTCTCTTCTCCTCCTCTCCAACCCCCAAACCCCCAAACCTTCCACCCAAAACCCCAGATCTCCAACCTTGACGCTGTCTGCGCCGAGTCCGCGCTCCGTGCCCTCTTCTCCTCTTCTCTGTGAAGGTCTCCCTCTCTCCCTCTCTCTCTCACACCTCTCTCTCTCCTCTCCCTCTCTCTCTTCTCTCTCCCTCGCTCACCCCCCACCTTGCAACACACGCACACACGCACACGCGCGCACTCACACACACGCACACACATACACACACCCTCGCAGGTCTCCAACCTTGATGCTGACTGTGCCGAGTCTGCGCTCCGCGCCCTCTTCTCGGCGGCCGTGCCCGTGATCGACGTGCGCCTTGTCATGGACAAGTTCAGCGGCATGCCGCGCGGGTACGAGGCTCGAGGCCATCTATTTAGTATCCATCTATCTATCATCCATCCATCCATCCAGACTGGGTGATGCCTCACAACCCTGCACACACCCACACACTGCACTCGGCACCCACCACGCACCCACGACACCCACCCATCACGCACCCACGACACACACACACACACACACACACAGGTTTGCGTTCGTTGAGTACGAGCACAGCACAGACGCGACGCGCGCGATGAACATGCTGCAGGTGGGTGCTTAGAGGGGGCTCGTAGTGCGTGTGTGTGTGTGTGCGTGCATGCGTGCATGTGTGTGTGCGTGCGTGCAGGTTCAGGTGCAGGAGGGGGCGTGGGGTGCTGAGCAACCCCTGCACGCCTACTCACGCGCTCGCGTGCGCGCGCTCGCACGAACAGGCATCCCCGCAGGGCTTCGCATCTGCTGCGCGCGCGACCGCGCAGCCGCCATCCACGCACTCGCCGTCTCACACTGCACTGCACTGCGCATCTGCGGCGCGTGCGGCCGCGCCGCGGCCATCCACTCACTCGCCCTCACACTGCACTGCCCTGCAGGGCATCGTCATGGCCGGCGCGTCTGGCAGTCTCCGCATCAGAGGCACGCACACCCACTCTCCCCCACGTGCGCGTGCACGCACACACACGCGTCCCTGCAGGGCGTCGTCATGGCCGGCGCGTCTGGCGGGCTGCGCATCTGCTACATGCACTGCCCCCTCCCCCCCCCCCCCACACGACACACTCAACACACGCCCATCCACTTGTTCGCACGCGCGCGCGCGCGCGACGCATCCCTGGTCCTGGAAACCCGTTAACCCCCGGCCCTCAATGTAGCGCGTCGTCGTGGCCGGCGCGTCTGGCGGGCTGCGCATCTGCTACGCGCGCGCTGCCCCCCCCACACACACCTGCCTATCCACTCCCCCCCCACATGCGCGTCCCTGCAGGGCGTGGTCATGGCTGGCGCGTCTGGCGGTCTGCGCATCTGCTACGCGCGCGACCGCGCCGCAGCCTTGGCGCCAGCGACCGGCAACGCGTCGGCGCAGGGGCACGACGCGCTGCAGGCCGCGCAGGCCATGGCGGCGTACTCGAGGTGCGAGCCATTGGCCCAGTGATTTCCTTTTCGGCTGTACACATCCAGGATTCCAATCAAATGGCTGTGGAAGGATGATAAAAAGTGCAAAATAAATCGCTGCCATTGGGTAACCACCGCCCGGGCAAAGGGGGGGTACCACTCCCGCACTACTGACTGAAGAGGGCGTCACGAGGTTTTTTCCATTCCAGTCGGCTCCCAGGCATGCTCTTACCCTGCTCTTACCCGCGCCCGACGCTCGCACGCGCTCTCTATACACTACAGCTTCAATTCGAGAGCTGCGGGGGGGAAGGAGGGGAGGGGGGGGGGGGCGGGGTTGCGGGGCTCTCTAAACTTAACCCCATTACCCCTTACCCTCAACGTACGCACACACACAGCACCCCGGCCCCCACCTTCTCCAACAGGGCACCCCAATGCCGACGGGCTCCACCATACTCCCCTCCCTCAACCTCCACACACACACACACACACACACACACACACACAGGCAAGCGTGCCCCTGCCCCCACCTTCAAAACATGGCGCCCCAACACCACCACGTTTCTCGCATCATGATGCACCCTCTCCGCCACCCACTCCCACTCCCCTTCACAACGCTCTGCACGACACCACACCACGCACACCCCGCAGCTGGGAGCCAAAGTCGTACGGCGGCGATGGCGGCGGCGGCTGTGGTCCCACTGCGCTTGACGTCGTCGCTGGGGGGTGGGAGCCCAAGGCGTTTGGCGACGGGGAGGAGGAGGACGAGGACAAGGCAGGCGGCACAGGTGACGCGGCCGCGCAGCAGCCGGCGGTTGCGCAGGCGGCTGCGCCAGCGGCGGGCGGCGCGCGCGCCGGGATGGTGTACGACGCGTCGACCGGCTACTGGTACGACGCCGCGTCTGGCTACTACTACGACGCCAATACGGGGCTGCACTACCACAGGTGTGCCTTTAGGGGGGGGGGGCTGGCGCCTTATTTAGGGTTGGGCATCCCCTTCAACTGCAGTGCCCATGATTCGTACGAGTACGAGGGGTTTACGTAGACAAAACTATGTGCGCTCACCGTTGCGGACCTCCAGCAGACATACCAGCTCCCCCCCACCCCACCCCCCCACCCCTGTTGGCACCTCCCCACCCCCGCACAAACAAACTCGGCCCTTCACCCCCACAGGACGACCAACCAGTGGTACTCGCACAACCATGCGACCGGCGAGTACAGCGTAGCCGGCGGCGGCCAAAGCACCACCGAGACGCAGCAGCAGCAACAGCAGGCTGGTGGAAGCAGTGACGGCGGCAGTGCGCAGGCAGCGGCCGCAGGGCCGAGCTCTGCAGCGCAGAGTGCGATCGCCGCGGCCGAGTTCGCGATGGCCGCGCGGGCGGAGGCTGCCAAGAGTGCGGCGGCCACGGCTGCAGCCAAGCAGCAGGCAGCCAAGCAGCAGCAGCAGGCAAAGACCAAAGCCGCCGCAGGCGTGGCTGTTGCTGCTGCGGTCGCGGCCAAGCAGCGCGGCGCCGTGATCGGCTCAGCCCCGCAGCTGAGCTCTGCCGGCCTCATGGCGATGGTGCAGCTGCTGGAGGAGAAGGAGCTGCAGGACAAGGCGCTTGCGGCGATGAAGGCGGCGGACGCAGCCAAGCAGCAGGCAAAGGCCAAGGCCGCCGCGCCGCCCGCTGCACCGGCCCCTATACAGGGTGTCGTGCACAAGGGCAAGTGGGCGTCGAGGAACCAGCAGGCCAAATAAGAGGGCGAAGAGGGGCGTGGTGAGGGGCCGAGTTGTTTTTACATGCCAGAGATGTAATCGAAGGGTCGGATCGCTTGCAAGGACGCGCTCATCCCTTGCGCCCCTTGAGGCACTCTGTCTTGCACTTCCTTAAGCACGCGTCATTCCAAGCTGGGACGTGGTGCCTGTTGACGCACACCGTCTGCATGCACGCCTCTGTGCATGCGTCCGTTGCTGCGCGCACAACAGGTGCATGCGTCGGGTGCGTGCGTGCGTGTAGGCGGTTGCTGCAGCGGCAGGCCCAAGACCCCCTCACTTCTTGCGCACGCAGCATCTGCACCACGCACCTGATGTCCCGCAGACAGTGACGCACGTGTTGGGCGTGGGGTCCTGCGCATGCACGGGGGGGGGGGGGATTCAGCACGGCATTCAAGTGCAAGCAAGTCGCGTGCTTCATGCAGCTGCGACCGGCGCATGGGCGCATGAGCTTCGCGCATGGGGGCACCACCCACCTTTGCGAAGCTCCCGACCTTCTTGAGCAGCTTGTCCGTGGTGCACACACGCTCGCACACGAAGCGGGGCTCGTCCCAGTCGCCGCCCTCCGACACGCTGCGTGCGTGCATGCATGCATGATGGGGCATGCATGCATGGCAGCAGGCTCATGGGCGCGAGCACGCACATTGTTGAGCGCACGCCCTACAAAAGCAACGCATCCTGTACCCACCTCGCCTCCTCCACGCCTTTCCGTCCTCGCCCGCGGATCATGCCCCCAGCCACCAGAACGGGGACAGCCAGCGCCCCCCACGCGGGGTGGACCATGACTAAGGCTGCAGTTGGTGCTGTGATGGGGAGCTGGCGAGGCAGTAGTATCAACACAGTTGGCTGTGGGAATGCACTCTAGAGAAGGAGTGAACACTGATACGTATTTACGAATTGGCAGTTTGTCCTCCTCATCCATGCAGCCTGCCGCTGACGGCTGCTGCACACATGCCGCACGGATAGGGCCACGAAGGACGCCAGGGGGGACGTCCTAAAGGGTCCTGCCACTGCAACAGCGCTCCCCCCTTGCGCTACACGCTTGAGGGTGTGCATCTGAATGGCCACGCCGCCGGGGCAGGGCGTGGACCGGTTCCTGAGGCACCAGAGCCACGTGCAGAGTGAGGCTGGGCGGGTCGCCAGCCTCGTGGACGAGCTGCGTGCGACAGCAAAGGACCGCAGTGACGAAATAAACAGAGTCTTCGACATACTGCGGGGCGTAAGGGAGCACAAGTCGGGGAAGAAGGGAGTGGCGCAGACGGTGAGGCAGCAGCAGCAGTGGGCGGGCGGGCGCATGGTCAAGCATGCAAGCTGGTTCGCCATGCGCGCATGCAAAGAGCAGCGCGTCATGTGCTCACCGGTTTACCCCCAAACCGTCGTGTACCTGCAGGAGACCGAGCGCCAGGCTCTACACGCGGAGCTTCAGCAGTCGCCAGCAGGAGCCGGTGGGGAGGCTTGCGTGCGCTGCCCGTGCTATGCGCGCTCGTGTCGTGCATGCAGCCATGCCGACACGCATGCATGCTGGCATGGCGCAGGGCGCACAGGAGCCCTGCAGGTGGCATCGTCACCGGCGTGCTCGGTGGTGGAGCGGGGCCGTGGTGTGCTGGAGGACGCAAACCGCTGCATGGCGTCGTTCCAGGACGAGGTCGGTCTCCTCAGACTCCCCAGTGCACGCACACACCACCATCACTTGAACTTGCGGATGCACAACGCCCTCGACCGGCACGCATGCACACAGGTGCGGGGCGAGCTGCTCGAGATGTCGCAGCGCGCGACGGCCGCCCGCCTGACGGCGTCCGCCATGAAGGCTCAGATGTCAGGGCTGCAGAGCTTCGGCTGCTCCCCCGACACAAACCACGTGTCTGCAGCCACGGGGCCGAGCTACAGGACCGAGCCTCCCACAGGCTTCTCCTTCACGCCCCCCAAGGGCGCAGCCGCTGACTCGTTCAAGACGCCGAAGCGCGACAACCTCTACAGCTCTGATGCGCAGGTGCGGGCTCTGATGCACACATGCGTAGGGAGACGTGGGGGAGGGGGTGCAGCACCACATGCACAGGGGGGCGGGTGCGAGTGGCATCAAAACCCCCGCGGGGTTGCACGGCGCGCTTGCTGACGTGCCCGCCCATGCGTGCTTGGCGCTCCAGGGTGGGCAGCAGCCCTCGGCTGAGGAGGCATCGCTGTGGCAGGCCCTGCAAGAGGCGATGGAGCAGCGCACGCTGGCGGAGGCTGCGCTGCGGACGCCGCCCGGCGGCAGCCCGCTCTGGCAGCCCTCCAGCCCGATCTGCCCCACTGCGCAGCAGCTGGCCGAGGCTGCGGCCATTGCGGCTGCCCAGGCCTCTGCTCATCAGCGGCAGCAGGCAGCAGACCCCAGGGGCAACGCTGTGGCCAGGGCGGCTGCCGAGGCGGATGTGTTTGCAGCAGAAGCAGCGGGTGCAGGCGCGACCCACTGCGCCCCGCTCGCTGCTGCGCCTGTGGAGCTCGACACCGTCGACGCCGCCGACACGCAGGACCAGGCGAGCCGGCGCGCCAGCTGGCAACACGCAGCTCCGCTGCTGGCAGAGCCGCCGGCAGGCGCGCCGACGACCACACAGTCGCTGCCACTGCACCAGCAGCCTGCGGGCGCTGCGCCGCACTTGCTGGCCGAGGTGCAGGTCGAGTACCATGACGCACTCAGCCGTGTTGCTGCGACGGCGGGCGAGCTGCGGACGCTCAACCAGTTGCTGGAGAGCAGCAAGGCGCAGGCGCGGGTGGAGGCCGAGCGGCTGGCGCGCCTGCAGGCGGACCGTGCTCAGGAGGAGGCGAGGCTCGCGGAGCTGAGGCTGCAGCAGGCCGACGCGGCGGCCGAGCAGCAGGCATATGCGCACGCGCAGCAGCAGCAGCAGTGGCACACCGCCGTGCTCTCGTGCCCCGGCACGCCCAGCAGCGTGGCGACAGCGGCGGAGCTCGGCGTGGCGCACCTGCACATCCAGACGCGGGTCAAGAAACGAGGCAAGCGGTCGCTCGTTCCGGGCAGCCCGGGCCGCTGTGCCCATGGAGACGATGATGCCACACCTGGGAGGGGCACACCAACAGGGAGGGCGCCGCTCAGATACGACGAGGCTCTGACCACTCCTCACGCGCCCGAATCGGTTGCGTCACAGCCGGGCAGCAGCAAGGCGGGCGTGCATGACGACAGGTTTGCCGCGCATGCGCCCGGTGCCCAGAGCCTGGCCACCGTGGCGCTGTCAGAGTGCGGCTGCCAGACCGCCGACGTGGCAAGCGGCGGGTGCCTCCCATGCGGCATCCTGCGCGCGCGGATCGACGCCCTCGAGCGCCAGCTGGCGTCGCAGCAGCAGGCGCAGCTGAAGCTGATGGTGCAGCTTGAGCAGGAGCGCTACGCGGGCGCGGCCAAGGACGCGCAGCTGGCGGCGCTGCGCTCGAAGCTGCGCGGGCAGGCGTGGAGCCAGCCGGCAGGTGGCGGTGCGGCGGCCAGCTGCGGCGATGGCAGCGAGGCCGATGCCGCTGGTGCTGCCGGTGAGAGCAGCACCAGCCTCGTGCTGCTGCGCCGCGCCAGCACCAGCAGCGCCGCCGGGCGCTTTGCTGGCTCCAAGCGCCCGCTGCCGATGTCGGCGTGGGAGGAGATGATCGAGGAGGCCGCGGCAGACCTGGAGCAGCTAGAGTGCCTGGTGCAGGTGGGGGCGATGGGCGGAGGACTGGCGTGACTGCTCTCCTGTGTGCGCACACCGCAGCAGCATGCAAGCGCACACGTCCTCTTCCCTCCTTCCTCCTCCCCCCATACCCCAAGCACAATGCCACCCTCCCCATGCCCCTCCAAACACAATGCCACCTTCCACTGCGTTGCCTGGTGCATGCAGGAGGCGGGCGAGCGCCTGGTGGGGCTGCAGGCGCACGGCCTGAGCGCGGCAGAGGCGGCATCAGAGGCGACTGCGCGCGCGGGCGAGGCACAGGCGCAGCAGCGCGCCGCGCGCGACGCGCTGGGCGAGGTGCGCGAGGTGGCGCGCGCACTGGAGGTGGCGGTCGCGCGCGGGCAGGCGGTGGCAGCGGCCGCGGGCGCGCAGTCGGCCGAGGTGGCAGAGGCGCTGGCGGTGCTTGTGCACGAGGTGGAGGTGCAGGAGGCGGAGCGCGTGCGCGTGGCAGCCAGGCTGCAGGTGAGATGTGTTAACAGTCCACAGGTTGTGGCCCGACTCTGTCCAAGCTTTGAGTCTGTTGTCACGCGACTGCAATTCTTCCTCTCTCCCTATCCCCTATCATGATGATGAGAGTTTTACAATCCACGGCTGGCGGTCACAATCAGTTCCAAAGGTCCAGCGGGACTTTGAGACAGCAGGCACGAGGGCCACCAAAAGGCTGGGCTACACAAGTAGCCCACGGTACCGCCACCCACACGAGGTGGTGGGCGCCAAGCAAGCAGCACCGCAATCCAGGCACCTCACCAAACCCCTCCTGCAGGCCGTGCGGGCCGAGACGCAGGTGGCTGAGCAGGCCCTGATTGGGCAACGGCGGCAGGCGGAGGAGGCTGCGTGCGAGACGGAGGCAGCGCGCCACCGGCTGGTCCTGGCGCAGTCGGAGCTGCAAGCGGTGCATGCGAGAGCCAACACGGTGCGTGCGCGTGCGTGCGACTCTGCACGGCCGTGGTCGATTTTACAGTCCGTCGGATGCCTTTGATGGCGCATTAGACCCGTGAGCGCGCGCGTGTGTGTGTGTGTGTGTGTGTGTGTGTGTGTGTGTATTGTCTAATGTTACAACGTGCAGCCACGGCGCCGTTAAACGTGGCCACGGCGGCGTTGGGGCCCCCCGCGCTTGCGCTCCCGCGTCTCACGCGTGGGACGCTGATGCATGCTGCCCGCAGGCCGAGGGCAGGACCGCCGCTGCGGAGGAGCGCCTGGCGGCCGCTACGCGGGAGCGCGAGGAGGCCGTGGCGGCGGCGCAGCAGCTGGGGCGCGACGTGGAGGCGAAGCGGGCGTCGGCAGAGTCGGGGGCTGTAGAGGCAGCCGAGCAGCTGCGCTGCCTGCAGGAGGTGGGGCTTGCGTGGGGAGATGGAGCCGCCGCCCCCGCAGTTGAACCTAGTGCCTCCCTAGTGCCCTCCAGTCTGCCCCCAGATTCCACTTGTGGGGGGCGGGGGGGGGGGGAGGGCAGGTGCCTGTGGGTCCCAGGGGGGCTCAGTCACAACTGGGTGCTCTGGGGCCCTTGGGGCCCCTTGACAGGGGGGTCAGGTAACTGGGGGTCCCAGGGGGGCTCAGTCTGGACTGGGGGGCCCCGGGGTCCTTCGGGCACCTTGGGGGAGGGGGTCCGTGACGCAACTGGGCAACTGGGACTGCATGGGGCTACTATGTACGTGCATGGGACCCCGATGTGGGTCTGCCAACGCCACCCTGTGCTCGCAAGTGCGCTGACCCCTGCCTCCTGCCTGTGTTTGCAGAGCGTGACGTCGGCTGGTGAAACACTCACCGGCATCGAGGCCGCCGTGAGCGCGGCCGAGGCCAAGCACCGGGCGCTCAGTGAGGCAGGCGAGGGCCTCGCGCAGCAACAGGCAGAGCTGCGCGACGCGCACTCTGCCGCCGACGCGGACCTCTCTGCCCAGCGCACACAGCTGGCAGAAGCCGACCAGCAGCTGGCGGCGACGCGGGCGCAGGTCTCGGCTGAGCACGTGCAGCTGCAGGAGCTGGGCGCCCAGGTCGCGGCGGCAGAGGCGCGGCTGGCGGAGGCGCAGCAGCGCGCGTCTGCGACCGGCCAGGCCGCCGCGCCCCAGGCGCTGCAGCTGCAGGCAGAGACAGATGCCAACCTCGCGCTCGCGCGCCAGGCAGAGGTGCAGCGGCGCCTGGCCGAGCAGCGCGCGTCGGACGCAGAGCAGCGCCTGGCTGAGGCACAGGACTGCGTGCGCCAGCTGCAGCAGCAGGCCGCGCACGGCGCCGCGCTGGTGGGCGTGGACGTCGGCGCGCCGCGCAGCTCTGCGGAGGAGGGGGCGCGCGCGCTGCGGCAGCGGCTGCGCGTTGAGGAGCTGGAGCAGGAGGTGCAGGAGGCGACACAGTCGGCGAGCAGGTTCAAGGCCAAGCTGGCGTCGGCGCAGGAGGAGTGCAGCATGCTGGAGGAGGCGGTGCAGCGGGAGCGCGTGACGGGCGCGCGCCTGCGGCAGCAGATGCTGTCGATGCAGCAGCAGCAGATGGGCGCGCCAGACGCGGGCGCGTTCATGGGCGGCGGTGTTGGCGGCGGAAGCTCGGGCGAGGGCGTCGAGTATGCGCAGCTGCAGCTGCGGCGGCTGCAGCAGCAGACGTCCCGCCAGCAGGCACTCTCGTCGGAGCTGGAGGATGAGGCGAGGCAGCTGCGCGCGCGTGTGCAGGCTGAGCAGGCACAGCTGGACAGCGCCGCTAGGGAGCAGCAGGCGGCGCGCCAGACGGCGTCGCAGGCCAAGCGCGACCTCGAGGGCGTGCAGCACTCGGTTCGCCAGGCTGAGCAGGAGCTTCAGGAGCTGCAGGGCAGGCGCAGCTCGGAGGAGCGCCGGCTCTCGGAGCTCAAGCGCCAAACCGCCCATCTCTCTGGCGAGGCGGCCGGCCTTGAGGAGGCTGCTGCGCGGCTGCGTGTGCAGGTCGGCAGCCTACGCGAACAGCAGCAGCAGCATGCTTCGTCATCGTCGTCTGCAGCGCATGAGGAGCAGCTGGCCCGCGTACGCCGTGAGCTGGCCGACCAGGAGCGTGCGGTGGCAGAGCTTCGGCAGCAGGCGGCGTCGTCCGCTGCATCGCACGAGGAGCAGCTGGGACGCGTGCGCCGCGAGCTGGCCGACCGTGAGAGCCAGGCCGCTGGGCTCTGGCAGCAGCTGACTGCTACGCAGGCGCAGTTTGAGCAGCACGTCAGCAATGAGCGGTCGCGGGCAGCGCTGGTGGAGCAGCTGGAGCAGCAGCTGGCATCTGCTGAGGGTCACCTCGAGCAGCATGCGACCAGCGAGAGGTCGCGAGCGGCTCTGGTCGAGCAGCTGCAGCAGCAGCTGGCGTCTGCTGAGGTGCACCTCGAACAGCAGGCGGGCTATGCTGAGTCGCGCGCAGCGTTGGTTGAGCGGCTGCAGCAGCAGCTGTCAGCCGTCACGGCCGCGCACGCCCGCAGCAGTGAAGCGGCCGCGACGACCGCAGAGACTCACAGCGCGGCGGCTGCCGTGGCGCTCGAGGAGGCGGCGCGCCTGGCCCAGGCGCTAACGCTCAAGGACGCTGAGCTGGCGCAGCTGAAGCAGGAGCTGCTGATTGAGAAAGACGGCCAGCAGGCGAGCCGCGCCGCGGGCAGCGTGCTGGCATCAGAGTCTGCGCAGCAGCTGGCGTGCGCGCAGGCTGAGCTGTCGGCTCTGGTGGCGAAGCTGGCAGAGGTCCAGCAGCAGGCAGCCGAGGCCGAGGCGCGGCTGCAGCGCGCGCTTGCTGACGAGAGGGAGCGAGGCGCGTCCGAGGTGGCCGCACTTTGCGATACGCTGCATGCAGCCGAGGCACAGGCTGGGGCAGTCGGTGCGGAGCGCGATGACCTGAGGGCGCAGGTGGCGCGGCTGACGGCCGATGTGCACGACCTGTCCGACACCGTGGAGCAGCTGCGCCAGGCAGAGGTGGACGCACTTGGGGCCGAAGCCGCGGCCGGCGTGGCCGCTCAGCGCGAGGAGGGCACGCACGCTGCGGATGGTCAAGCAGAGCTGCAGCAACGACTGCACGAGGCACGCGCGCGGTGCGAGGCTGCCGCAGACGAGGAGAGTGCCTTGTCCGCGCGCCTGGCGGCCGCGCGCGGGCAGGAGGCCGCTTCTCTGGCGGCCTCGCAGGCTCTGGCTGCCGAAGTGTCGGAGTTGGAGGCGCGACGGCAGGCGCTGGCAGCCGCGCTGGCAACTGGCTCGGGGGAGCAGCAGGCGCTGGCTGCCGAGGTGTTGGAGCTGGAGGCGCGGCGGCAGCGGCTGGCGGCTGAGCTGGCGAATGGCTCAGGGGAGCGGCAGGCGCTTGAGGCGTCCGCGTCTGCGCTGCAGGGCGAGCAGGCGCGCGCCCAGGCTGCGCTGGCAGCTGTGGCGACCGAGCGGGCGTCACTGCAGGCGCAGGTCAGCGAGGCGGGCGCGCAGCTGGAGGCGCTGCGAGCCAAGTTGGCGTCGTCGGCAGAGGAAGAGAGGCAGGTGACGGCGCGGCTGGATGCCACGCTCGCGGGCGCCGCCGCAGCGGAGGCCGAGGAGGCGGCGGCCGTGGCGCGGTGCGTGGCGGTGCGACAGGAGCAGGAGGCGCAGCTGGTTGCTGCCGCTGAGCAGGAGGAGCAGCAGCTCAGGACGCGCCTGGCTGCAGAGGTGGCCGCGGCAGAGGGTGAGCTGGCGGAGCGCGTGCAGGCGGCGGCATCAGAGGAGGCGCGCGTGCTGGAGCGGCTGGCGGAGGCGCAGGAGCAGGAGGACGCGCTGTGCGTCGCCAACGCCGCCGCGTCGGCGGAGGTGGCGCGCCTGCAGGGGCAGCTGCAAGTGCTGCTCGCGGAGCACGACACCGCGCTGTCAGAGGTGGAGTCGCTGCGGCAGCAGGTGCGCGCTTGGGAGGTTCGCTGCCTGGGCGCGCTGTGCATGTGCATCAATCTGCAGCTGGCCGCGGCCGGCCATTTATCCTGCCTGAAAGCTTGGACACAGCCATATAGCATGCATGCATGCATGCACTCATGCACGCACGCGCACAAAACACTTGGCCTCCCGCGCCACGCCACACCACGCCATGCAGATCGACCAGGCCGTGCGCGGCATCGACGCGGTCGTGCAGAACGCAGAGGCGATCGCGGAGCAGCTGCTCGTGCCCGACGGAGGGGGCGACGTCGAACGAGGCGCGGGCGCGCTGCACAGCCACGAGAGCGGCGGCGCCCCCGCTGCCGGCGGCAGCCTCGTCGACCGGCTGCAGGTGCACGCGCGGCGGCTGAGCAAGGAGCTGCACGCGTCGCACACGCAGCTGCGGAGCCTGCACGGGGTGCACGCGGCGGCGGCCGAGCGCGCCGACAGCGCGGCGCGCGCGGGGCAGGCGGCAGCGTCGCCGGCGGGCGCGGCGGGCGCCAGCCCGCGGCGCGTGCGCAGCCTGGAGGAGGCGTGTGCCGAGGGCCGCGCGGCGTGCCTGGAGCTGGAGCAGCAGCTGCGCACGGCACGGGACAACGCTGCCGCTGCGGCGGCGGGCCGGAGCAGCGCAGAGGCGCGCGCGGCCGAGGCGGGCGCCGCGCGTGACGCGGCGTGCGCGCAGCTGCAGGCGTCGATCGAGCAGCTGCGCGGGGAGGTGCGGGACGCAGGCGCGCGCCGCGAGGAGGCGCTGCGCTGCGTGGACGCAGCACGCGCGGGGCAGCAGCGCGCTGAGGCGGCCGTGGCGCAGATGGCGTCCGAGATGGAGCGCATGGTGCGTGCATATGTTGGATTGGATTGGATTGGATTGGATTGGATTGAATTAGACTGGACTGCAGGTAGCAGGCCACCAACCCTGGGGCTGCTGGCCCATGCCTTCTGTCTTCGTGCTCACACTCATGTGCCGCTGCCTCGATCCTTGCCCGGCCCCTCTGACTTCTGCCTCTTCCTGTCCCTCACACACAATGCCGTATCAAGTGTGGCGTGGGTGTGACATGTGACATACATACACACACACACACATGCACATGCGCACACGCACACCGCAGGTGCCGAAGAGCGTGTGCGACGTGTACGAGGCTCGCGCGACCGAGCAGGCCGCCTCGCTGCAGGAGCTCAAGGCCGAGCTGCGTGAGGTGAAGCAGGCGCGGGAGGGCGCGCTGGCCGAGGCGGCGCGGGCGCGCGACCAGGTGTGTGTGTGTGTGTGTGTGTGTACAGATCATAGACCAATCTGCGTGAGGTAAAGCAGGCGCGCTGGCAGAGGCGGCGCGGGTGCGCGACCAGGTGTTTGTGTGCGTGTGTGTACATATGAGATCCCCAGTATGAGAGGTGCAGCCGGGGCAGGAGGGCACGCTTCCAGGTGTGTGTGTTTGTGTATGTGTACAGATCAGAGACCGAGCTGCGAGAGGTGAAGCAGGCGCGGGAGGGCGCGCTGACAGAGGCGGCGCGGGCGCGTGACCAGGTGGGTGCGTGTGTGTGTGCGCACGTGTGTGTGTGTATGTGTGTGCGCGTGTGTGTGTGTGTGTGTGTGTGTGTGTGTCACACCCTGCTATGTGTGTGTGTGTGTGTGTGTGTGTGTACATAGCAGAGCCCAATGGGGCACCCCAGCCTGAGAGGTGAAGCAGGTAAAGCAGGTGCGCAGGGGAGGGGGGGGGGCTGGCGGAGGCGGCGTGGGCGCGCGACCAGGTGCGGACGGTGTCTGTGCAGAACAACAGATAACAGAGCCCACGCAGCTTGAGGGGGGCCATGTGCACAGAAGCACACAGCACAGAAGCACAGATCTGGGGGCGATGCTCGAGTATCGTTGTCCATTCCAAATCTTGGAGGAAACGATCTCTACTTGCTCGCCTGCTTGCCATAAGAACCACCCTCACCATGCACAGGCTGACGAGGCGCGTACAAGGGCAGACGCGGCGGGCGAGGCCGCGCGTGCGCAGCACTCGGCGCACGCCGCGCGCGTGGACGAGCTTACAGCTGCTGCGCACGAAGAGGCACGGCAGGTGGACGAGCGCCTAGCGGCGGTGCGGGGCGAGCTGGCCGCTGCGTGCGCAGGGGCGCGGCAGGCAGAGGAGCTCCTGGCGGTGGTGCGGGGCGAGCTGGCAGACGCGTGCGCAGGGGCGAGGCAGGCGGACGAGAGACTGGATGAGATGCGTGGCGAGCTGGCAGACGCGTGCGCAGGGGCGCGGCAGGCGGACGAGCGTCTGGCTGCGATGCGTGGCGAGCTGGCTCATGCGTGTGCAGGGGCACGGCAGGCAGAGAAGCTCCTGGCGGTGGTGCGGGGCGAGCTGGCCGATGCGTGCGTAGAGGCGCGGCAGGCAGACAAACGTCTGGCTGCGATGCGGGGCGAGCTGGCTTCCGCGCACGGGGATGCGAGGCAGGTGGAGGAGCTCCTGGCGGCGGTGCGTGGCGAGCTGGATGCCGCGCACGGAGAGGCACGGCAGGCGGACGAGCTCCTAGCGGCGGTGCGGGCCGAGCTCGTGGACGCGCGCGCGGAGCTCGCCGCGGCCGCGGCGCGCGCGCAGGCGGCGGAGGCGGCGGTGGCCGAGGCCAGGGCCGACGCGTCTCACCTGCGGGGCGAGGTGGACGCGGGGACGCGCGCGCGCGAGGCCGTGGCCGCAGAGGCGGAGGCGCTAGGCGAGCAGCTGGCGCGCGTGCGCGACGCCGCGGCCGCAGACGCGGGGGCGCTGGGCGGGCAGCTGGAGCAGCTCGCACGCGCGCGGGACGAGGCTGCGTCAGAGGCGCTCGCTCTCAGAGAGCAGCTGGCGCGCACAGAGTCTGCGCGCGACGAGGCGGTCGCCGTGATCGAGGTGTGTTTTTACAGCTTTTACATGTACGCGGTCGGAGGACCCCGGGGCGTGGGCTTTCTAAGGCCTAGACTAAAATGGGGGGCTCTACTGTGAGAACCCGCATGGCCACGCAGCGCGTCTACCATTGATTGAGGTGTGGTCATGCGCCGCGCCACACTGATGCCACCACCGCGACTATCTTACGATCGTGGCATTTAACAGCACAATGCCACAGAATGACTTGGAGCCCTCGTTCAGGACTTTGGGCAGTGCTCCAGACGTCGGCAGAGGGTCAGGGATCAAAACGTGTGCTCACCTGTCGCCCCTGCTTGCTGCCGCGCACCTGCCCCCCACCTGCCAGGGCCTGCAGCAGGAGCTGTCCGACGCCGAGGCGGGCGCGGCGCAGCTGGCGGGCCGGCTCGACCGCATGGAGGCGGCGCACGCGGCGGAGCAGCAGCACCAGCAGCAGCGGCAGCAGCAGCAGACGGCGGCGCTGGCAGCGCGCCAGACGGAGGCAGAGGCGCGGCAACTCGCCACCGCCAGCACGAGCACCGCGACGGCGATGACGCCGCAGCCCAGGGACAAAGCGGCAGCAAAGGGCTACCCACCTGCCGCTGGCGTGTCGCCCCCGGCCCGTCAGCATGCCGGCGCCAGCACAGGCGAGGAGCACGAGGCGCGGCAGCTGGCCGCGCGGCTGGCGCAGCTGCAGCAGCAGGTGGCGACGCACGAGGCGCGGCTGGCGCTGCTGCAGCAGCGGGTGGCGGAGCAGGAGCGGGCGGCGGCGGCCTCCGAGTCGCGAGCCGCGTCGTCGTCCGCCGCCGCGTCGGCAGCGGCGGCTGCGGTCGACAGCGCGCGGTCGCAGCTGGGTGCGTTGGGCGTGCAGGTGGCCGACGCAGCCGCGCACTTTGGGCGCGTGCGCGACGGGCTGTCGCGCGAGATCGAGCGCCTGCACGACCTCCGTGTGAGCGCGCTGACCGACGCGACCGAGGCGCGCCAGCTGCTGTCCGCCGCGTTGAGAGGCCTGGCCGGGGCGCGCGGGCTGCACCAGGCGGCGGCGACACTGCTGGCGCGGTCGTGCGGGCCCTGCAACACCGCGTCCGCCCTGCAGCTGGCGTCGGCTGCTCGCGACGCTCGCGACGCGGCGGCATCCCTGGACGCGGCGTTGAAGGTCGTGGCCGCGCTGGTCGGCGGAGACCACGCCATCGGGCGCGCGCCGTCCGCTGCTGCCAGCACCATGCGCCAGGCAGGCGCGGTGCACGCAGGAGGGCCAGGTGCTGCGTCATGCAGCACCGACGTCGGGGTGCTGCGCGAGCGCAGCGCGGCGCTCGCCGAGGGCCTCGGCGCCGTCGAGCGCACGGTGCGCAAGATCCTGGCGCACGGGCGCTCCAAGGCCACCAGCTGCGCGGGCCTCGCTGCGGCGTCGCCGAAGCAGCAGGGCGCCGCAGGCGGTGGCGCCAGTGGGGCAGGCGCGCAGCGCTCGCACGCGGCACTCGCACTCGGCGGGTACAAGGCGCTGTGGGAGGTCGTCGAGAAGCAGCTCGTGCGCCTGGTGAGGTGCTGCCAGCGCGCGGCCGAGCTGGCGGGCGCGCGGGCGATGGAGGAGGCGCAGGACGCGCGGCAGCAGCAGCAGCAGCGGTGTGGGTCGCCTGGGCCGGCTGCCGGGGCCAGCGGCAGAGGCAGCGGCAGCAGCAGCGCTGCGTTTGTGCTCGGCAGCGCTGCCCTGCCCAGCCTGGTGCAGGCGCTGGCGGGCGTCACCCTGGGCGTGGGGGTTGGGAGGTCGCTGCGCCTTGGCGAGGTGCCGAGCGCAGTGGGTACTTCCGCGTCGCCCGGCTCCTCTGATGACTCTGGCGATTACCGGTCGGTGAGGGACCAGGCGGCCGCGCGCCTTGACGGGTCGAGCTCAGCGGGCATGGCGTCGAGCAGCGGTGCTGGCGGCACACAGCAGCAGCTGCTGGATTTGATCAAGGGGATGCGCGGCAAGCTGAGCGGGGGCAGAGACGCCGCCGCGGTGACGACGCCGACGATCAGCAAGGCCACGGCGCATCGCGGCGGGGCTGTGGCTGCGCTGCCGGGTGGGGCCGGCCCCTTGGTGACGAGCCCATGCGGGAGCAGCGACGACGACCTGGGCGACCTACTGGCTGTCACCTCGCCCAGGGCAATACTATTCTGATGACGTGACGTTGATTTGTGACATGACGCCATCGTGATAGTGTTTGAGCGTGTGTATAATAGCATAACAGCAGCAGCGGCGGCAGCAGTAGGGCATAATATAAGCCGCTACCTCGGCAGTGCAAGAACCGCCTCCCCCTACTGACCACCGTAAAAACCTGTAGTGAGCGTGAGCATGTGATAGACCCACGAACCAGTCCTCTTTGCCCTAGCAACCAGCGCGATCAATCAGCATCCTCAATAGAGTCACTGATCATGATGTCCTTGAGCGTTGTCAGCATCTCTTGACTTCCTAGCTGGCCTGGGCTCACCATCCTCCGCTACCGCTACGCCCCCTGCCGGCTTGCACTTGCCTCTGACACTTGAGCCCCATCAAGACAAGATATGGTCTGCTGTTGCTGATCACGAGAACTTCAATTGAATTGGCTAGTGTGCGAGTGTGTGTGCGCATGTGTCTGCCAGGCTGGCAGCATCGATGCTGGGGTGATCTCACCCCCCAACCCCCCCCCCAAAAAACTTGTTGTGCCCTTCTTCCTCTCCCCAGCGTGGCTGACCACCACTTTGAGAGAGCTACGTGTCCGCCGCGCTGTTCACGTGAACGGTGCACCGACGGCTCTTGCTTGTTTCGAGCCTCTCGGAGTTCGCCGCGTGCGTGCGAGCGGTTGGCCTGGGAAGGGCAGACCTGGCGGCGTCAGGGCGGCGCTGTGCGTGTCCGCAGTCGACTATGCATTCTGCAGCGTGTATGAGCGGGCATGGCTGGCGAGTGCGGCGCGCGACACGCATGAGGTATTGGGCATCGCTTAGTAGCATAGCAAGCCACCATAGCAAACAGGGGGCGGCGATCACGACGGCGACGTTGATTGAGGTTCCAGTACGAGTCACCAGTCATGATCGGGGGCGACGACGGTGCGACGGGCGTGGCGGGCCCGACCAGCGCGCTGGGCGACGGGCTGCTTGCAAGCACCAGCAATTTCTAGGACGCTGCTGGGTGTCATGCTGCCCGTGGTGGCAGGCGGCTGCTGCTCCCGAGCTGTAGGCACCCAGTAGGGATGGGGCGCCTGCGCTGTGTGGGTGCGTGGGGTCCGCTGCCGAGCTATTGCGACCGCGGTCTGCTTCCCGCGCACATTCTGTTTTGGAACGACCCATCTTGGTTTGCAAGTTAAAAGTGAGCACCCTCGGGGCGTGGGATTGATTGAGGGGGTCATCTGGAGGCAGGCTATCAGATGCCTCTCAGTTTTTACTTTGGCGCTTAGACTGCGTCGATGTAATCTCCAGGCTGGTCCTGACAATTACAAACACTGTTGAGGGAGCAAATACGCACACGTGCATGTTGTTTTGGCAATTGCAACCCACGGCCATGTTTTGGCTGCCACGGCGTCTACAGGGCCCTATTCTGAAACAAGTGTTGGGATGGAGAGAGGTGGCTGGTGGATGCAAAGTGATGGACGTGAGGGGGGGGTGCGTACTCAACAGGCACGTGCCTCCATCACACAAAAGACTAAAACACGAAATGCCGCATGGTCCAAGGCTTAACACCATCATCCTCACTGCCGCCATCGCCCTCACTGTCATTGCCCTCACTGCCACCATCGCCCTCACTGCCATCGTCTCCGTCTTCAAACTCGCCTTCGCCCTCGCCCTCGCTGTCGTCATCAAGGGGCCCGGTTAAGAGGTCCCAAAGGTTTGTCATCGCTTGGAGTGGCGCCAAATCAGCAATCGAGCTGCAGCCGTGCGCATCGAGGAACTGCAGGTTCACCAGGGCTGTGAGGGGTGAGATCAGACACTGAGCTACAGCCGCCCATGTCCAGCTTCCGCAGGTTCACCAACGCTGCGAGGAGCGCCAGATCAGACACAGCATTGCAGCTGCCAATATCCAAGCACGTCAAGTTCACCAGGGCTGCAAAAGGTGCCATGTAAGACACCGAGCTGCAGCCGCTGATGTTCAACCTCTCCAAGCTCACTATGGCGGTTAGAGGCGTCAGATCAGAAACTGAAATACAGCAAATCATGGCAAGGCTGCGCAGCTTCACCAGGGCGATGAGGGGCGCCAAATCAGACACTGAGCTGCACAAGGAGATGTTGAGTTCCTGCAGCTTCGCCAGGGCTGCGAGTGGCGCCAGGTCTGACACTGAGCAACCGAAGAGGTTTAGTTTCAGCAGGTTCGCCAGGGCTGTGAGGGGCCCCAGATCAGACACAGCGCGGCAGTTGCCGATGTCAAGGCTTTGCAGGTTCACCATGACTGCGAGTGGCGCCAGATCAGAAACTGAGTTGCAGCCGAAGATGTTAAGTTTCAGCAGGTTCGCCAGGGCTGTGAGGGGCCCCAGATCAGACACAGCGAGGCAGTTGCCGATGTCAAGGCTCTGCAAGCGCACCATGACTGCAAGTGGCGCCAGATCAGAAACTGAGCCGCAATAACTCATTCCGAGGCTCTGCAGGTTTGCCAGGACTGTGAGGGGCGCCAGATCAGACACAGCAATGCAGCCGCTCATGTCGAGGCTATGCAGCTTCACCATGGCTGCAAGGGGCACCAGATCCGACACCGAGTTGCAGCCGCGCACGTTGAGACTCTTCAGGTTCACCATGACTGCGAGGGGCGCCAGATCAGACACTTACCTGCAGTGGCTCATGTCGAGGCTCTGGAGCTTCACATGGCCGCGAGGGGCGCCAGATCAGACACGGATGCAGAGCGGTTAATGTCGAGGCTCTGCAGCTTCACCATATCTGCAAGGGGTGACAGATCAGACACTGAGCTGCTGCCACTCATGACGAGGCTGTGAAGGTTTGCCATCGCTGCGAGGCTCTGCAGGGTATGCAGGCGGTAGCACCAAGGCAGCTGAAGGCTCAGCAGCTGGGTGCAGGCTGCCAGTGCGTCAATGTCCACAATCCTCGACACGTTTTGGACGCACTCCAATCTGGGGTGGGCAAATGTTCGAATAGCCAGGTCCTCCAGCTTGCTGCATGCAGACAGCACCCCAGCCATCCGCTGTGGCACAGTGGTGTCACTGGCTGTAAGCTCCAGGCTGAGGTGGGTGAGCCACTGAGACGCGGTGGCGATGGCCTCGTAGTCTGCAGGACTCGCGATCGCAGCAATACCCTGCGCGCGATCGCAGCAATACCCTGCGCGCTCTGTGGCAACATGCAGGGGGCGTTTGTCAGAGGCGGCACAAGGTAAGGAGCCTCCCGGTTTTTGCATGAATGGCAGGCGTCTATGCACACCCTGATCATGCATCACGCATGGCGCATAGCGCATGGCGCGTTTGCCTCCTGCACCCACCAGGTCCAGCTTCAGGGACTGCAGGCGAGGGATGACGGCGCCTCCTTGGGGCGGTGCGACCAGCAGCATGCGTCGCAGGCACGCCCTCGTCCGCAGCGTGATCGTGTGCACGGAGTGGAGGCGAGAACATGCAGCGAGGGACAGCACTGGCGACTCGGCCTGCCCCTCCAAAAGGCTGCCCGCCTGCGCATCCACTGCATCGCGCAGGGTCGCGCAGCAACGACGCAGCGCGCGCCTGTCGTCGGAGCTCAGACAGGGCCACAGCCTACGGAGGACGGCTGGGTGTTCAATCGCGTGCTGCATCGCCTCAGTGGGGTGTATAAGCCAGTTTGTGCGTCTGGCTTAGAAGGGTCGTCGTCGTTTGCATAACACAACGGGAGCGCCTAGACCCTGAGTAAAAACACAAGACCCAAAAAGCTACAGCCAGCGAGGCGATCACACACAGCCCCCCAGCACAGTCCCCCGTCGTGACTAACCGCAAAGGCTACTACGCACGGTTCTGAGAGCCAAGTGCGGGAATACGAGCCCATGTCCACACTCGACAAACACTGAGGCGGCACGCCCCTAACTCGTTCCCACCTCAACTCCTCCGCCACCCCCGGGGACCCACACGGCCCGGAGTGCCTCAGCACCATCCCTCTCCCTCCCCCTGACAAAAGTAGCATTGCCCCCCGCTGGAGGGTTGCATCGCGTAAGCGGATCCTGCAAAGGGGCAAAACGAGAGCCAGAAAAAGTCAGGGACCCTCAAGCCAGAACACCCCGGTCCGCAAGGAGTAACCCGGGGGGTACACACATATAGTTAGGCTCCCCCCCACACAAAAGCACTGGACATGGTTGGATACTCGCATAGCCCGCCGATAAGGCAGGAAGCACCGCCACACACCCCGGGGGATGTGGGCAATCAAGACAAACCCCCTTCTCGTAGGAGAGGGCGTGGCCAAGACGTGGCCCATAATAAAGGAATGAAAAGCCAGGCCGCAACCTCTAGCGTTCAAGGGGATTTCTAACTGGGATTTCAACCAGCACACAGGACTTGAAACCTGCCACCCTTAACCTGGCTCTGGGCACATGCCCACCCCTTTGTGTTGCACCGAGCACGACTTTGAGCTTGTCGCAGGCCCCCCTCCCCTTTTGGGGGGAGGCACAGAAGGACTCAGTGAGGGGCACATCCTAACTTCAATTAGTTTGGGGAAAACGGAAAGGCAGAAAAAACAGGAAAGGGGGGGCATGTGGGGGGGCCCCCCCTGAACAGGCCGAGCCTGCATCAACAGAACAGAATTAGTATAGGAAGGGCGAAAACTGGGCCGGGTATCCCGGCCCACCCGCGGAAGGGCGGGGGGGGTGGGGGGTGGGTGAGGGAGAGTAGGGAGGCTCATCATGCTACAAGGGCCGCCCATGCGGACCGCACCCAGCCTAGACATCGTGACGCGTGACTTTCTCGTGAGCCCATGCGTGGGTTTTCCCGTGGTCGGCGACACCCCAGGGGTCATGCTTGCCCCCCTGACCAAATCACCACACGTCACGTCGTTTCGGCCAGATACGGGGCGGCAACGGCCGCCACCCCTGGCAATGACAAAAACCTCCCACCTCTCCCCTGCCCTGACCCAGAGCACGGGTCAGGGCAGGTGGATGCGCCCCACACCTACAGAGTAGCAGGCATGGGTGGCCGGTTCAGGACCGTGCGCTGCCCCTCACCATTGGGCAGGCAGCCGAAAAAGGGGTGGTTGCCAGGGAGCACCCCCCAGTTACAGTTACATCGGCTTTCCAGCAAAGACTACCTCTAGTCCTAGTACCACCGCCTAGACCCAAGTCCAGTTCTGGCCCTAACAATTACTTGTGAGGGACGGTAGCCACCAGCCGGCTGCCTGCCAACGTGTAGTCCCAGAGCAAAAAGGAGAGCTATTGTGCGACGCCTCCAAAATAGGTCCTAACTGCTTCTAGGGGATAGGGGGTCAAGTGGCGCTTGCCAATCTACTTGACCGCCGTGGTGGAGGGGCCGGCGCCTGAGGGGCAGCCGGACCGTACACCACGGCTCTCCACCCGACCCTATCCTGAGCACGCTCAAACGCCGTGTCCGAAAAAGTCTTCCAATCAGAACGAGTGCCACTAGTTTCGCCTAGCTGCTGAATCAGTAGCTTAAGAAAATAGTGTCGGGAGGAGGCTGGAGGCCGGCCTTGCTGCCGAGCCACATCCATTGTGCAGTCAAAAGTCGTACGAGGAAGACGAGAAGCCGGCATGCGCATCACATGGCCTAGCCACTGCATTGATCGCTTTGCAATTGGCTCAGTGTCGCACGCCTGCCGAATATAAGTTAATCTGTGCCGGTCGACCAGGCGCACACCCAGAATGCGACGAAGGCAGTTAGAGTGGGCAACCTCCAATCGAGTCAGTTGTGTTTTAGTAGGGGCCCATGTTTCGCAGCCGTACAGAAAGTGGGGCAGCACGAAAGTGTTGTAAACCCGCATCTTAGACTGCACTTGCATCTTCTTGCTGGCCCAAATCTTATCAAAAGACGCAAACACGCCCAGCGCGCGACCGACACGCACACCGATCTCCTTTTCCACACCACCACTCTGGGTTATCCAACTCCCTAGATACTTAAATGCAGAGACGGTCTTCACTTCACCACCAGTCAGCGCAAACGTGGGCAGATCAGCGTCAAAATCTGCTGGCAAAATCATCACTTCTGTCTTGGCGGCGTTGATTTGCATGCCAAAGCTAGAGGACACTTTGTCAAGGATTTTCAGCATAAGCGCCAACTGAGCTGGGTCATGCGAGAACAAACATAAATCGTCGGCATACATCAGCATTACTATGCGCTCAACCGACGACGACAACACAGAGCCGCCGGCTCGGGTCACGACTGACACGCCAGCCCCCTCTGGCATCATGTCTAGCGCCTTTTTCACTATGTGGTCAATAAAAACATTGAACAACACAGGAGCAATGACGCACCCCTGTCGCACACCAGACGACACGGGGAATTCGTGCCCGATTTTCCCAGCCAGCCGCACGGCAGCTGCGGTGTTGGTGTGAAGATCCTCCAACAGATCAATAATGTGCGGATGAACACTATATAATCTAAGGACTCTCCACAGTGCCGCACGGTTTATGCAATCGTAAGCTTTAGAATAGTCGACAAATGCCACAGCCATGCATTGTTTGTACTCGGCATGTGCCGCGCTCAGCGAGCGCAGAGTAAAAATCGCATCAACAGTGCCTCTGCTTTTTCTGAAACCACACTGAGCCTCATGCAACTGACCATCAACCTGCGTGGAGACGCGGTGCAGAAGTATGGCAGCGCACACTTTCCCGGCAATAGAGAGAAGGCTTATACCGCGGTAGTTACCAGGGAGTCACGCGGACCCTT
The DNA here is from genome assembly GCA_016618255.1 of Chlamydomonas sp. UWO 241. Classification (NCBI taxonomy): domain Eukaryota; kingdom Viridiplantae; phylum Chlorophyta; class Chlorophyceae; order Chlamydomonadales; family Chlamydomonadaceae; genus Chlamydomonas; species Chlamydomonas priscui. The sequence goes on from VFSX01000115.1 coordinate 451,164, forward strand.
CCCCTTATATAACGGTGTGATAATAGCAGTTTTCCATTCCCTCGGGGCTCTCCCCGACCGCCATACGGCGATGATGACCCGGTGGAGCCATGCGATGGCAGGTGGGCACCGCAACAGCATGGCGTCCAGCTGGTCACCGCCCGGAGCGGCGGCCGAGCGCAACGCTCGCACACACGCCTCCGTCTCAGCCAGGTCAGGGGGGCGCCCGTGCGCCTCGTCCACCTCTGTGGCGCGTGTGAGCTCAAACGCCGCTACATCGTTCTCCAGCTGGTTCAGGGTCTCGTCGCTGAGCTTGGTCTCCCCGCCATATAGCTTGTCGAATGACTCTGTCATGGCCTCCAGCACCCCGTCTGGACCGCTGTGCAGCGCGCCCGAGACGTCCCGCATGGCAGGTGGGATCTGATGGCTGCGGCTGCGGCCCGCCAGCCTGTCGCACGCGCGCGCAAACTGGCGCAGATTCTTCTTGCGTAGCATGTCTTGCGCCTCCGCCACCTGCTGGCCGATCCACCTCTCCCTGTCTCTCTGCACAGCTGCGTCGGCCGCGCGGTTGGCGCGGTTGCGCTCTCGTTTGGCAGCAGCAGACTTGCTCCTGAGCCATGCCGTGTGCGCGCGCTGCCGGGCGTCCATGAGCCGGAGGGTGCGCTGCGACAGAGTGAACTGCCAGCCGCGCCGCCGGCGGCTGCCGCGTGGAGCGAGGTGGTTGGTGGCCACCTCGCGAATGGCAGCAGCCATCGCGTCGTACTCCGCCTGGGCATCAGCGCCCTCGGGCGGCACGGCCTCCAGCAGCCCAAAGCGATCGGACAGCTGGAGGTTGAACTCACGACGGACAGCCGGGCGCCGCAGTTGTGAAGAGTCCCATGCGCGCCGCTGAGAGCCGCCTGCATGGCGGGAGGCTCGCATGCGGAGGCGCATGGACAGTACCACCATGCGGTGATCGCTGTCCCAGGTTGGGCTCCTACGCACCCTACAGTCTGTCACCGCATGCATGCGGCGGCGCGCGACCAGGATGTAGTCCTTGACGCTGTGCAGGCACCCCCCATGGGGCCGGAAACAGGCCGACCCCAACAAAATCCTGGAGCAGCGCGCGCCTGTCGTCGGAGCTCAGACAGGGCCACAGCCTACGGAGGACGGCTGGGTGTTCAATCGCGTGCTGCATCGCCTCAGTGGGGTGTATAAGCCAGTTTGTGCATCTGGCTTAGAAGGGTCACAACCTTCGAAGGTGAACGAATGTGTGGATGAAGGTGGAGGGGCACGTAAGTAGGTGGAGGGGCACTCCACCTAAAACTACAGCAAACAGGCAGTGGTGAAGTAGCACCACTCTGGTTGGTTGCCACAAGTGCGTCGCAGTGATGCCCCCCTTCCCCTGTCTCGCTCTCTGTCTCTCTATCATGTCAACTGACAAGTATGACGGCGGCGTCGGCAGCGGAGCGGATCGCTGAAGAGGCCGTGGAAGGTATGAGCCTGCCCGTACGCCTGGCTACGGATTTCGTGCGCTTCATGCATGCGATCTCTAACCGGGAGGAGCCAGCTGGTGGAGGCGTCATGTCAGCGTCGTTCCTCAACGCCAAGCCTGCCGTCGGGGGCATCGGTGTGGAGCCGCGCGGCGTGTTGCGTGTGCTCTTCACCGTAACGTCTGACGCCGTGATCGACACCGTCGTGCGCTCGCGCCACACGCTGTGCCGCACCCTGGACACGTCGGCTGCGGTCTTCGACGTCCTCATTGACCTCGAGGAGGCGCGGAACCGGGCGCTGTGGCCTGCTTTCCTCGCAGCCAAGGCTGCGGGCAAGCGGGCGCATTTCCACCGCGCGCGCCTCGTGGTTGACGGCGAGCAGGTGGCTGCACCTGCTTGCTAAGCTGCATCCCCTCTGGGGGTGTGTTTGAAGGGGAAGTGGCGCCACACGCGCGTGGTGGCGGGTGCAGTGTGGTCGTTGAGTAGAGTGTTGCGGCGAGTGCCGTGTTTGGCCGCTTTCGGGTGGTTGGGGGTGGGCCCTCTTTGTCCCTTCATGGTCCTGGCTTTACAGCCGACTATACCTGGGGTCTGCCTTCGGCTGCTTCAGGGCTGAGTGGGGTGCCTGGCTTGCGGTGCTGCTTGCTTGGCGCCCACCACCTTGTGTGGGTGGCGCTACTGTGGGCTACTTTTGTAGTTCAACCTTTTGGTGGGCCTTGTGCCTGCTGTCTAATAGTCCCTCTGGAACTTTGGAACTGATTGTGACCGCCGGCAGTGGATGTGTAACACTACTCTCTCTCTATCCCTCTCTCTCTTTTGCTCTCACTCACTCTCTCTCTCTCTCTCTCGCTCGCTCATGCACTCACTCGCGTGCGCTCCCCCCCTGTAACTCTGTTCTCACTGTCTCCGTCTCCCACTCTGTGACTCATGCACACACACACACACACACACACACACACACACGCAGATGAGCCCACTGTTCCGACGACCTGCTTGGCGTGCGTTGCGTGCGTTGCGTCGCAGTGATACCCTCCTTACCCTGTCTCGCTCTCTGTCTATCTGCCCTTCTCTCTCTCTTTCGCCTACTGGTTGGGGCCAGTCCCGCCCAGTGATGGGCCCGTGTGTGTGGACGGCGTGTGTGAGGGGAAGATACAGGGTGCGGCTCCCGGGTGTCATTTCTCTGCATTGCTTTTCACCTAAACACTCACACTACCGTTGAAGATATGGCAGAACCTTTGTGGTTGGGCAGCGAGTGCGTCTGCTGGGCCATCGGCCGGCCGTCCAGGATGCGAGGCGCTGCAGCGTTCCCACAAGCAGACATGCCAACAGACTTCCAAACCATCCTACACACAGCCAGACTTTGATCCAGAACGTAAGCTGGAACCGAAATCTCGCTCACTGATTATCTCTTCCCTCCCCACCCCGAACCTGCCCACTGTCGCTGCAACTCCGCTCCCGCGTGGCAGAGCAGCGTGGCGCGCATGTGCGTCTCTCTCTCTCGCTCGTTGCTACCGCTGTTGCTGCCAGCATCATCCCAATGAACACCACCAACGCCATCAGCATCCCGCACTTCCACCCACGAGGCCTGCCTGGCCACCACCAGTAGTTTACTAGCCACCTCTCGGTACCGCACGGGCGCTGATCTGTGTACGCCGAGCAAATTCGAATGCGCTGCCCGTTCCATCATCGATAAGATGACGATGGGTGCAGCAGTCAGGGACCGCTCATTCTTTGCCAGGAACCTGTTGAGCTCCTCTTCCTTGAAGCCTCTCCACCTCCATGTCATCCACTTGGTAGGCTGGCGCGCTGCGTGGCCTTGCGGGCTCCACTAGAGCTCCCCTAGACATGTAGTCTAGGCCTTAACTCACGTCTTGGGGTCCTCCGGGCGCGTACTTGTAAAACACTGTTAAAAACACATGCCATCCACCATGACCGTGAAACCAGGTGCTCGCCAGCTCCCCAGGCCGCAGCAGGTGGTCCTGGGGTCGCCAGCCAGTGCTTCTTCGGTTGGGCGGTTTACCGCCTACAGCGGTTTCTGGGCGGAAACAAGTGATTGTGTTTTGAGGTTTACTGCCCGATTTTTGCCGATTTTGGTATTTCTTGCCGTTTTAGTCGTTTTCGGCCGATTTGGGCGAATTTTGGTTCTGGCTGCCAGCGGCCGGGCTGTAAGAATGAATTAATTGAAATCAATTGAAGAAGCAGTGTCGCCAGCTCCCCAGGTCGCCTCCCCAGCAGCCACCATCGCCGTTCCCGCCTCCCCCTAGGAGGAAGTGGGGCAATTAGCACACACATATGTTTACACCCTCACATCTCCCTCAATACTGGGTTCCTGAAAAAATTGGGGACAGTCTCAGAAGGCTGGTTCTTAGGCCTTTCCAGTGGTATATTTGGTTTGGCGGTGAGTGTTGCACATCTCCTACAATTTGACTTTGAACTCAGGTGGGCTGATGGGGCCGACAAGAGACGAGCGGGGCAAATTAGCACACACCCAGATTCCGCCCCCACCCAGCCCCCCACCCAATCCACGCCCACCGTCGCCGCCCCCAGCCCTGTGCTCCCCAGCCCGCCTGCCCCCACAGCCCCCAGTCCTCCCACAGCCTCCCAGTCCCTCCCCGCCGCCCCCTCTCCAAGCCCAAAGCCACCGCCAAAACCACACAAGCCGCCGCCCCCTCCCCTTTCCCCCCCTCCCCCCCCCGCCACCTCCACCGCCGCTTCTTACCCCCCGCCACGCCCACCTCCCCCACCACCTCCAAGCCCTCTCCCACCCTCTTCCCAGCCCCCTCCAAGTCCCCTTCCCCCTCCAAGCCCCTCACCACCGTCACCACAACCTCCAAGCCCGCCCCCCCCCTTCCTCCCATCCCTCTCCCGCCCTGTCCCCTTCCTCCGAGCCCTCTCCCAACCTCTCCCCAGCCCCCTCCAAGTCCCCTATCCCCTTCAAGTCCCTCACCACCATCACCACTCCCTCCGAGCCCTCTCCCGCCCTCTCCCGCTCCTCCGAGCCCTCTCCCGCCCTCCCCCTTTCCCCCAGCCCTCCCTCCTCTCCGCTTCCTCCGCACCCCAGCCCACCTTCTCCCCCGCCCCCGCCAAATCCCCTTCCCCAATAACTCCCCCACCACCGTCACTTACTCCTCCCCCCACCACCAGTGGGGACGGTACCTCAACCTCCTACCATCCCCCCCCTCCCTCGTCCACGCCTCCACCCCCCCAACTCCAACCGCAAGCTCATATGACGCGGACATCGGAACCACAGACGCCTTTTCGAATTCAGCTGCAGGCAATCCCGAGTCACTTCGTTCCTCGGGAATGACCTCCCATGCAGCCAGCCCCCTGTGGCAGCGCACGGCATCAGTGGTCCCTGTGAAAAGAGATGAGAGTTTTACAGTCCACTGCCGGCGGTCACACGTTCGGTTCCAAAGCTCCAGCGGGACTTAGAGAGCAGGTACGAGGCCCACCAAAGAAAGGTAAAGCTACAAAGGTAGCCCACGGTAGCGCCAAACCACGGCGTGGCGGGCACCAAGCAAGCAGCATCACGGTGCAGGCTCCACACCCAACCCCTCCAGTGGCCGGAGGACGGGCCCAAGGTATAAAACCATGAAGGGACCAGAAAGCCCTCCCCCAAACCAGTGGAAGCGGGGCTGGTAGCACACCCGCCGCAACACTCAACTCAGCGACCACAACACACCCGCCAGCGCACGCTTATGACGTCTGTGAAGAATTTTAGTAATAAGTTTTTTGCCGGCTCCAGCAACTTTGACCGCTCATACCAGGCACAATACACAGCGGGTATTCATGCAACGCATGCTGTTGGGCTCAGTGGTCCCTGGGAAGGATTTTAGTAATAGTTTTTGCTGGCTCCAGCAACTTTGAACGCTCATACCAGGCACAATACACAGCGGGTATTCATGCAATGCATGCGGTTGTGCTGCTCTCGGCAAGAGCTTTCCAACGCACCGCTCCACGCCCTCTCGCACCAAGTGTGGGGTGGTTTCTGGGGAATGGGAAATCCGGCTCGGAGCGGTATACGGCTCGCTGGGGAATCACTGGTTGGGCTGCTCTCGGCACGAGCTTTCCAACGCACCGCTCCACGCCCTCTCCCACTAAGTGTGTGGTTGTTTTCTGGGAAATGGGAAATCCGGCTCGGAGCGGTATCGGCTCGCAGGGGAATCACTGAGTTGTAGGAGGGCGAGGCTCCTCATGGCTGGTTTCACATGTTTTGCATGTAAGCGCCCGGAGGACCCCGGGGCGTGAGTTAAAGCCTGAGTACACATCTAGGAAGGAATCTAGAAGCGGTAGTCTATCGGCCGGGAGCCGGCGGTACTCTAGTACTTAAGTGTGCTGCAGTATCGGCGGGTGTCTCTAGTAGAAGAGTAGCCTGCTTAGCTGGAAACCCCGTGTTACTGTTACACATCTAGGGGGGGGCTCTACTGGGAGAGCCCGCAAGGCCACGCAGCGCGCCAGCCTACCAGACCGTACCGGCCGTGGGAGACCAGCCACTGCTGTCCGCTGCCTTCTGCAAGGTACCACGAGGGCCTGCTGCCGTGCCGCCTGCTGGAGCCCACACTTCTTAAACCCATGCCAAGGAAGCAGCCCCTGCAGGTAGAACCATGTAGGTAGGGTTGGCGTCTTGTCACAACGGAGGACTGTGGTAGATGCGTGCGTGGATGCGCCTCGCTGGCTGTAGCTTTGGGCCTTTGTTCTTACTCAGGGGTCAGCCCAGGGCGCTCCCACCATTGTGTTATGCTTTCGACAACGAGACCCCCGGCAGCTCATGCTGTCAGCCGCCGCAACGGCTAGATGAGCCCCGACCTGATGGAGAAGTGCGACGACTGCGATGCCACGTCCAGTACCACAGCTTCCACCAGCTTCCGTCGCCCACCCTGAGGCGTCTGCACATGCTTTCCACGAGTTTGTGCAACTGGGGTGCACGCCAGCTGTTTGGTGCTGGTGGCGGCATGTCGTGGCGGTGGTTGGCAGCTGCTGGGGGAAGACGGCGGAGTGGGCCGCAGCTTGCACGCCGTGCCGACTGCGGTCGGACTCATTCACAACTGTAGCTCACACCTGTCTGTGGCTCATCACTTCGGCACTTCCCACCCTGAACTGTCCACACCACCGCCGACTCCAAAGTAGTCGCACCATGCTGGGCGCCGGAGCTTTACACACACTATCTACGCGCGTGTGCATGCTAGCTTAGCCGCCCCCCTCCTACCGATCCAAACCCCAAATAAAACGTGGCGAGCGTAAGTGTGTGTTGGACCCACCCACGACCCAGCCCTCTTTCCCCTCGTAAGCATCGCGGTCAGTCAATCCGAGTCCTCATCCGAGTCGCTGATGTCCGCGAGCGCTGCTAGCATTTTTGACTTCTTGGCTGGCTTGGGCTTGGCCTCCTCTGCTGCCGCCGCGCCCTCCGGCTTGCGCTTGCCGCTGCCGCTCGCCTCGCCCGCCTGCTGCTGCTTGAGAGCGGCCTTCACCGCGTCCTGCACGCCCTCGCTGACCTTCTGCTGCTGCTCAAGCACCTTACTCAGGTCGACCTGCGCATGGGTAGCAGGGCGAGCGGTTATGGGGCCGCGCTGGCACGCACTCGGCGGGCATGCACATGGCGTGGCACGCATGGCGCATAGCGCACCTCGTTGCGCGCATCTGCCCGCTGTTGCTTTGCCATGTTCTTGATGTGCTGCATGGCGACCTTCTCCAGCTCGCGCTCCTTGCTCTCTCGCGCCCACTCTCTCAGCTCCTCCTCAGTGCGCTGGTGCCGGATGCGGCGTCCTTGCAGGTCGCGGCACGCGTCGAAGTTGGTCGTCATCTTTCCGTCGCGGCCCTGGCCGCGCAGCAGCGCGCCGAACCCGCCCTTGCCACCTAGGAGCCGTCCCACGAGCTGCAGCGTGCTGCCGTGCCCCACGCCGTAGTCGCCCACGCACGCCTCGTCCGCCATCGACCGCCCACCGTACACCAGGCATATTGAAGTGGAGGGCACGCCCTCGCGGTCCTGCGCGAGAAGGAGCAGGGCGCATGGGGCGTGTGCATGGGGTGCCCTGTGTTGCATGGTGCGAGTTCCCCCTGGCCCTCCCCCCCTCTCCCCCTCACCTCAATTTCGCACTTGAGTTGTGCCACCGTCGTACCGGGCTCCAGGTCGTAGGCCACGGAGCGGCTCTCCAAGTTGCGCACAAATATCTGCACCATTGCCTCTGTTGATGTGCTCCCTCTGCGTGTGTCGGGGTTGCTGGTCGATGTGCACTTCAAAACAGGTCTAAAGAGGGCTTGATAATAGAGGAGAGAGCTGATATGGCATGTGTGAGAGAGTGTGACCGAGACCCTAGAATTGCTCCAGGTTTGTTGAACGAACGAATTGTGGTCAAAGCTTTGCGTGAGCCTGGGCTGCGGCAGTGCTGCTCAGGGAGGGAGACACGATGCATCAGGGGCCATGCCTGACGACGGGGGACGAGGTCCCAGTGGAGTACACTGCGCTGGTGCAGCCCCACGTCGACAGCTACGACTACTTCCTCACAGATGGTCTGCAACTGGCGGTGGACTCCATGGAGCCGCTAGAGGTGGGCGATGCGAGAGGGGGAGTCTGCATGGGGAGGGAGCTGTTGGCGTGCGCCCGAGTTTAAGGCGGCGGCGGCGGAGCTTGCTGCGCGATTGGTGCGTCAAGCGTGTTGTGGGTGACCCCGATGCACGCATCGTGCCGCTGTGATGACGATGCGGGGTGACGAGAGCAGCAGTCGCTCTTCGGTGTCGCAGTCTGGCAACACTTGCATGGGAGCACATGGCCATACGTGCATGGACACACACACACACACACACACACACACACACACACACACACACACGCACACACACACACACATACATACAGACAGACCTTGAGACAGACAGACGAATACATGCACACATACACACGAACGTGCATACACACACGCACGTGCACCCTCCCCCCCCCCCCCCCACGCACACACCTCATGCTTGAGCTCCCCAACAGATCCTGCACCCGCTGACCAAGACGGTGACGCGCTTCTGGTTTGAGGACCCGACCGTGACCAAGCCAATCAAGGAGGATGCGGGGCCTCTCGCAGACACGCGCCTGTGGCCGGTCGAGTGTCGGATGACGGTGAGGATGGGGAGCGGGCGGTGGCTGCTTGCGGGAGCAAGGAGGATGTGGGGCCTCCGATCAGGGAGGATGCGGGGGCCTTAAGCAGACACGCGCCCGTGGTCGGTCGAGTGTCGGATGATGGTGAGGATGAGAAGCGGGCGGTGGCTGCTTGCGGGATCAAGGAGGATGCGGGGCATCCGATCAGGGAGGGTGCGGAGGCCTCTGGCAGACGCGCGCCCGTGGCCGGTTGAGTGTCGGATGACGGTGAGGTTGTGGAGAGGGGAGTGGCTGCTTGCGGGATC
>VFSX01000115.1:465000-475000 GCA_016618255.1 Chlamydomonas sp. UWO 241
ACCTGGATTACAGCTGATGCCTTTGCTAACACAACCACCCATACACACTTTCACAAACGCACAGACACACACTCACACTGTTGCTTGATGTATTTTCTGTGCTGCGCAGGAGAAGCTCGAGGACTGCCTGGGCCTCTTCAAGGAGCTCTTCACTATGGACACACGCACACACATAGGCACAGACACACACACACACACACACACCCTCTCTCACACCTTCTTGCTCCATGCATTATTTTGCACAGGAGAAGCTCGAGGACTGCCTGGGCCTCGTCAAGGAGCTCGTCACCAAGGACATGGAGAAGTCGCCGGAGTCGGTCAACCTGCAGGACGAGGCCGCGATCCGGAAGTACTGCGAGAAGTGAGTGGGGGAGACGCGGCACGGTCGCCTCGGTTTGCCTTGGCGGATGGTGGCTGGCTGGCGGCTGGCGCACGCACGCACGCACGCTGCATGGTTGGGGGGGGGGGTCATGTAGAAGTTGCCCGAGTCTGTCAACCTGCAGGACGAGGCGGCGATCCGAAAGTACTGCGAGAAGTGAGTGGGGGAGACGCGGCACGGTCGTCTCGGTTTGCTTTGGCGGCTGACGCACGCACGCATGCACGTGCCACGGTCATCTAAGGTCTTTTTGTTCTGGGCGGGCATGCAGGGGGGGGGGGCAACAATGACCGGTCGCAATGACATCCGGACACGAGAACGCCATCCGATTAGTGCGGGTTCTTGGTGCTTTGCGGGCGCCAAAATATCCTGCAATCCTGGAAAATCCCCGGCCATCCCAGGTGGCAATCCTGGCGATTCTGGCAATCCTGGCTTGATTTACACACCTCGAACGCCCCACAAACCCGCGCAGGATGTCTGTCCCCCCAGTCCAAACCGACCAATCCGACCCCAGAAATGCACGTTTGCGGGGTACAGAGTGGCTTACGGAAAAATTGCCCCCACCTCTGGCACGCCCTCAACGCACGCGCCAGCGCACATGCGCTAGTGATCTCCTTGCAAGCCGTACACCGCTCGAGGCTGGATTTCCCATTTCCCAGAAAACCACCTCACGCATGGTGGGAGGGGGCATGGAGGGGTGTCTTTAGAAGCTCTCTCTGAGAGCAGCACACCGGCGTGTGTTCCGTCAGCACTCGCTAAGTATTGCGCCTGGTATGAGCGGTCAAAGTTGCTCGAGCTGGGGGGGGGGGGACGCTTGGGGTCACTGCTCGCGCGGCCCGCCCCTCGCGACCGTACCTGTTTACCTTTCCAAATCCTACACAGCCCCTCCCTCCTCAACACACCCCGCACCCAAATATACTCGTGCTAAGGATGCCCGACGTGTTGCGAGGGGCCAACACATGGCGACAGCACAATCCCCACGTGCATCGCTCCCCACACCCCAATCCATACGTATCCAGGATGCCCGACGTCGGCCGCAAGTTCGAGTACCTGCTCAACACGGGTAATCTGGTGTCCAAGAGCGGGCTGGACCTGTCGCAGGTGAGGCTGTGTGTGTGTGTGTGTGTGTGTGGTGCGGGGGAAAGGGGAGAGGGTGTGAGGGCCATAGTGTGTGTGTGTGGTGTCGTTGTTGTGGGGCAGTGCGGCACTGTAGCAGTGGGACGGGCAGCCTGGTGCCGAAGAGCAGGCTGGACCTGTCGCAGGCGTGAGGCAGTTTGGGCGCCCGTGTCCCAGCCCTCTTCTCCCCGCAAACAAATCCTCCAAACTGCCCCCCCCCCCAGGCGACCGGCTTCACCATCGTCGCCGAGAAGCCTTACTTCCCGCTTGAGACTCTCTTCACATTCAAAACAAATATGTGTATCCTCTCCTTTTTTGCTCTGGGACTACACGTTGGCAGGCAGCTGGCTGGTGGCTGCCGCCCCTCACAAGTAATTGTTAGGGCCAGAGCTGGACTTGGGTCTAGGCGGTGGTACTAGGACTAGAAAGAAGTCTTGGCTGGATGTAACTGTAACTGTATCCTCACCCCCCCCCTCCAGGCGACCGGCTTCACGATCGTCGCCGAGAAGCTCAACTTCTTCCGCTACCTCTCGCACTTCCGCTCGGTGCACAGAGGCGCGTACTTCACAGAGATGCGCACGACGGTGGGTGGGGGTGGGCGTTGGTGTGCGTTTGGGTTTTGGGGGTTTGAGGGTTTGATGGGGGCCCGGTGGGTGGGCTGTGGGGGAGTTTAAGGTTGAGGGCGGACAGTTTTAGGGTTCGGCGATGGGGCCTGTAGCAGTGGTCCCGCTAAGGATCTTGGGGAAACGACGGCTCAACCGGGCGTCACGCTCATTCCGCAACCCGCGGGAAAAGTGTGGAAATGACAATTTCCACACTTTTCGGGAACTTCGCACAATTTCAACTGGACACACCAGCCCGAATCGGGCAATCTCAACCCGAAAGTGCATTTTTTCGGGTTGCGGGTTGGCTTACGGAAACACTGGCCTGTGGTGGGCGCTGTGTTGCCCCACGCATGTTGCTGGCTTTGGTGGTGGTGGTGGTGGTGGTGGTGGTGTGGGGATGAAGTTGTTTTGCAATCCATTGCGGTCACACGTTCGGTTCCAAAGATCCAGCAGGACTTGAGAGAGCAGGCACGAGGCCCACCGAAAAGGTCAAGCTACAAAAGTAGCCCACGGCAGCGCCAACCACGCAGTGGCGGGCACCAAGCAAGCAGCACCACAGTGCAGGCTCCACACCCAACCCCTCCAGTGGCAGGAGGGCGGGCCCAGGGGGGGGGGGGGTGAACATACATACCCAGATGCGCATGACGGTGGGTGGGGGTGGGCGGTGGCGGTGGACATTAAGGGTCGAGGGTGAACGGGTCTGGGGATTGGCGGTGTTGGGGTCCGTGTTATATTATGTGTGACACACGCTGTGGATGTGGCAAGAGTTGGCAGGTGTGGCGTCAGTGGTGTCATTAAGGAAACCAAGAATTTCCTGTTTTTCCCCGCAACCTAGGAGGGAACATGCCTGCAGGGGGCGATCTCCGCGGAAAAGTGTGAAATCGTCGAATTTCACACTTTTCGGAGCGAATTTCCCTCGTTGCTCGCCCCCGCAGTTTCCCCCCAAATTTGCCGGTTTGCCCCCGCAGCGGGGGCTGCGGGGGCGCTCAGGACATTGCTGGTGTGGCTAGGTGGTAGCCTAAGGCGGCGCATTGCTTCACAGAGATGCGCGCGGGGGGTTTAACCCTAAACCCTTAACCCTAAACCCTAAAGCTAAACCCTAAAATAACTTAAAAGGTGGGGGGAGGTGGGGGGGGGGGGCGTTGATGTTTATGCAGTTTTGGGGTTTGGTGGGGAGCCTGTGGGGGGCTGTGTTCTGTTTGCCACACAACTAAGGTTCGGCGGTCTATGTAAAGTCCTTAACACGTTAATCATTACCTCGACTTAATTAAGCTCAATTAAGCTGAAGTAAGGTGCCAGTTTTTCGGGCCAACTGATTATCCTATGGTTACACACAACGTGTGTGGCTAGCGCACGTGTGTGGCGGCGCATTCTTCACACAGGGTGCGGGGGGTGTATTTTGCCAGTGCGCCGCACGTATGACTAGAGCGTGCGTGTGTGCGACACGCGCACATACGCGCATGCAACTCTCCCCTCCCCCCCCTTGCGCCCCACCCCGACACACGCGGACCACACAGCACACAAACACACACCCGCACGCACACACAGCGCACACACACGCAGAGGTATTCGTTGCAGATCCCACTGTTAGGCATCCTGGTTTACGGCTCTCGCCGCACAAGAACACAAGCACGCACGCAAGAGCACACACACATGCCCCCCCCCTTACCCCTCCTCTCCCCACTACCACACGCAGATGGTTCGCAAGCTGCTCCCCGAGTTCTGGGGTTCATGTGCCCGGTGCACATACACACACACAAACACGCACACACACGCAGACCGTGCGCAAGCTGCTCCCCGAGTCTTGGGGCTTCATGTGCCCGGTGCACACACACACACACGCGCACACAGACACACACACACGCAGACCGTGCGCAAGCTGCTCCCCGAGTCTTGGGGCTTCATGTGCCCGGTGCGCACACACACACACACACACACATGCACACAGACACACACACACGCAGACCGTGCGCAAGCTGCTCCCCGAGTCTTGGGACTTCATGTGCCCGGTGCACACACACACACACACACATGCACGCAGACACACACACACACACGCAGACCGTGCGCAAGCTGCTCCCCGAGTCTTGGGGCTTCATGTGCCCGGTGCACGTACACACACACACACACATGCACACAGACACAAACACACACGCAGACCGTGCGCAAGCTGCTCCCCGAGTCTTGGGGCTTCATGTGCCCGGTGCACACACACACACACACACATGCACACAGACACACACACACACGCAGACCGTGCGCAAGCTGCTCCCCGAGTCTTGGGACTTCATGTGCCCGGTGCACACACACACACACATGCACACAGACACACACACACACGCAGACCGTGCGCAAGCTGCTCCCCGAGTCTTGGGACTTCATGTGCCCGGTGCACACACACACACACATGCACACAGACACACACACACACGCAGACCGTGCGCAAGCTGCTCCCCGAGACTTGGGACATCATGTGCCCGGTGCACACACACACACACATGCACACAGACACACACACACACAAGCAGACCGTGCGCAAGCTGCTCCCCGAGTCCTGGGGCTTCATGTGTCCGGCACACACGCGCATGCACACACACACACACGCACACACGCACACACGCACACACGCACACACACACGCACACACACACGCAGACCTTGCGCAAGCTGCTCCCCGAGTCCTGGGGCTTTATGTGCCCGGTTCACACGCACACACACACGCATACACACGCAGACCGTGCGCAAGCTGCTCCCGGAGTCGTGGGGCTTCATGTGCCCGGTGCACACTCCCGATGGGTCGCCGTGCGGGCTGCTCAACCACTTCACAGCAGCGTGCCAGATCATCACGCATGGCCCAGAGGAGCCACAGGTGTGTGTGTGTGTGTGTGTGTGTGCGCGCGCTTGTGTGTGTGTATGTGTGTGTTGGTGCGTGTGTGTGTGTGTGTGTGTGTATGTTTGGCACGTGTGTGTGTGTGTGTGTGTGTGTGTGTGTCTGTGTCTGTGTGCATTCCGGATCATCACGCACGGGCCAGAGGAGCCGCAGGTGTGTGTGTGTGTGTGTGTGCCACTCCTCACACAAACGCACACACATGGGTCTATTCCGCCAACATAGGCATCCGGTGGACTGCAAAATCGACCACACACACACACACACACTAAAACTTCAAGTGGTGTCAAAATCGTCGGGGGCCCCCGCCCCGACGCTGCCAATGGTGGACCAACTGGGCTGACAGGGTGCTGCTGCAGCTTGAGCGACTCTGGGTTTTGGAAAATCGGCTATGTCGCCGATTTGCCCTGATCCAGAGCGCTAGTGGCTGTTTGAGGCACGGCGTCATACGGCAGGCAACTGCGAGGCATGCGGGGACGGAGGGCGGGCTGCTGGCAGGAGTCGGCGCCGCCATCGTCGGTACCCCCATGCAGCCACGGGCACCGGCACCGGGCAGAGGCTGCAGCTACGCTACAGCCAGGGCACCGGCTATGGGCATCGGCTATTGATTGACATCGGCTAAGGCTTCGGCTACGGCTAGGGACATCCTGCATCTGCACTCACATCGCATAGGCTAAACGTCCGCCCTCAGGGCATCTGCACCTGCATCGGCCACGGCTACTTACATCGGCTGCGGCGACGGCTTCGGCCTACGGATTGCAGCTATGGCACGAATCGCGGGGCACTTCAGTGACCTGCATGGAGGGTCTCTCCATGCAGGGCGAATCTTACTTGCATGAGACACATGACGACGGAGGTGCACTGGCAGCAAGCGCCCTCGCAGCGCAAGCACCATGCATGGAGGCTGGCGGCATGTCGGGCGTGCGCCACATGATGAACGGAGGAGGAGGAGGGTGGCCAGGCTGGCTGCCCGAACTGAGACGCATGGCGCGACCAGATGTACTAGAGCTAGTGGGATGGACACAGTCAATGTGTATCCACTGAGTGGACTAGTGCGGGTGATAGTATCTGCCTGCCTCAGGGATTGAGTGCGCAAGCACAAGTCTAATACGCCATTAAAGGCGTCCAACAAGACTGTAAAATCGACCACCACACACACACACACACTCCCACAGATGACCGACACCTGCATCGTGGGCGTGCTCGCCGCGCTCGGCATGACCCCTGTCGCGCCCACTCCCCCCCACACACACGCACACACGCACACACACACACACACGCAGGAGACCGACACCTGCATCGTGGGCGTGCTTGCGGCGCTCGGCATGACCCCAGTCGCGCCCACTCCCTCCATCCCTCCACACACACACACACACACACACACACACACACAACGCACACAAACACACGCACAGACACACACACACACACGCACACACACACACACACACACATGCACACTCACAGGAGACCGACACCTGCATCGTGGGCGTGCTCGCCGCGCTCGGCATGTCCCCAGTCGCGCTCACTCCCCCCCCCCACACACGCACATACACACACGCACACACACACACACACACACACACACAGGAGACCGACACCTGCATCGTCGGCGTGCTCGCGGCGCTCGGCATGACCCCAGTTGCGCCCGCGACAAACCCTCCCCCGCCGCCCGCCTACCTCTCGGTCATGCTTGATGGGCGAATCGTGGGGAGCCTGCGCGCGGAGTCGGCGCCGACTGTGGTCGCACGGCTACGCGCTATCAAGGTATGTGTGTGAGGGGGGTGGTATGTAACGATTTTAAACCCTAAACCCATGACCCGTTGTCTCTCTCTCTCTTCATTTCTCTCCGCGTGTGCGTGTGCATGTGTGTGCATGTGTGTGTGTGTGTGAGGACGGGCGCATCGTGGGGACCATGCGCGCGGAGTCCGCGCCGACGGTTGTGGCGCGGCTACGCGCGATCAAGGCGCGCGTGTGTGTGTGTGTGTGTGTGCGTGCGTGTGGGTGTGGGTGAGTGTGTGTGTGTGTGTGTGTGTGTGTGTGATGACGGGCGCATCCATCCCTGACGCCTCACGAGCCCCTCGACCAACCCCCTCCAAACTCCCCCCTGCCCCCCTCCCCCCGTCCCCTCTCATGTAGGCTGCCGTGCACGCGATCGCCACGGGGTCACCAGCGGAGCCCGAGCTGCTCGACAGCCTTCGCCCAGGGGAGGAGCACGTGCCACCGCACCTGGTGTGTGCGTATGTGTGTGTGTGTGTGTGCATGTTCTTTTGCGTGTGCGTCTTTCTTATCCTTCTCGCGTATCCTTCGCAGGCCTGTCCCATCGTGCATAACGCCCCCCCCTTCTCCCTCCCTCTTCCTCTCCCGTTCGTGCTGTACAGGAGTGCGCGCCCATCCTTACAGAGCAGACCTGTCTAAAGCAATGCACGCACACGCACACGCACACACACACACACACACACACACACGCACACGCATACACACACACACACACACGCACATCCCTGCCCCTCTCCCACATCTCCCTCCCTTTGCCTCACAGGCCTGTCCCATCGTGCCTACGTACCCCCCCCCCCACACACACACACACCTCCTCCCCCTCCCTCCCTCCCTCCCGCACAGGAGTGCGCGCTCATCCTCCCCGAGCAGGGCGGCCCCTACCCCGGGCTGTTCCTCTTCACGCAGGCGGCGCGCATGATGCGGTGAGAGCTTGTCCATCATCGCCCTTTATTCATCATGGTCCTGTTTGGTTGACCTGATTCGCATGATTGGTCAATCAAACCGTTTGAGGTTTGAACCTCCCCAGGACCCAAGGGAAGCCCTAGGGAGAGAGTGTGACTTGGGAGATAGTATCTCCACGCAGGCGACGGGCGCGCTCAAGCTCATCGGCACGCTCGAGCAGAACTGCATGGCCGTCGCGTGCCCCCCCCCCCGGTCTCCAGGCGTGATCCACCAAGATGCTGACCCCCACCCACCCCCTCTCTTGTGCCTGTGTTCACCCCACAAGACCTGTGTGCCAGCAGGCGACGGGCGCGCTCGAGCTCATCGGCACGCTTGAGCAGAACTGCATGGCCGTCGCGTACCCCCCTCCCCCCCCCCTCTCCCCCGGTCTCCAGGCATGATCCACCTAGATGCTGACACCCTGCACTCCCTCATCCCCCCATCCTCCCTCTATCCCAAGAGGCTTGTGCACCAGCGAGCGATCCGCACGCCCGAGGCAGAACTGCATGGCCGTCGCGTGCCCCCCCCTCCCCCCCCTCTCCCCCGGTCTCCAGGCATGATCCACCTAGATGCTGACACCCTGCACTCCCTCATCCCCCCATCCTCCCTCCATCCCAAGAGGCTTGTGCACCAGCGAGCGATCCGCACGCCCGAGGCAGAACTGCATGGCCGTCGCGTGCCCCCCCCCTTGGCCTCCAGGCGCGATCCATCTAGATGCTGACGCCCCTCCACCCCTCTCTTGCGCCTGTGTCCCCCCCAAAAGGCCTGTGCGCCAGCAGGCGACGGGCGCGCTCGAGCTCATCGGCACGCTGGAGCAGAACTTCATGGCGGTTGCGTGCCCCGACGGCGGGCACAACGGCTCCCCGGGCATGGGGTTCACGCACTCGGAGACGCACGCGGGCGCGATGCTGTCGGTTGTCGCGTCGATGACGCCCTACAGCGACTACAACCAGTCACCGCGAAACATGTACCAGTGCCAGGTTGGTACCAGTGCCAGTGGGTAGCCAGTGGGCGATTGTGTACCAGTGACACACACACACACACACACACAACCAACCAACCAACCAATCCCCACCCTAAAACACACACACACACACACACGCAGATGGCGAAGCAGACGATGGGCACGCCGTGCCAGGCGTTCCTCGCGCACCGCACCGACACCAAGATGTACCGGATCCAGAACCCGCAGACGCCAATCTGCCGCACGCACAAGTACAACGAGTACCACATCGACGAGTACCCAAACGGGGCAAACGCGGTCGTCGCGGTGCTTGCGCACACGGGGTGGGTGGCAGCGTGGCATTTTCTCTGAGTGGCTCCACTATTGGCGTCAGACTGTAAAAAGGACTCGTTATGTCCAGGTTAGCAACGCACAAGAACAACAAGTACCACATCGTACCACATTCACGCGTACGCCGTCGCGGTGCTCGCGCACACGGGGTGGGGGGCAGTCTCCGAGTTAACGCCAAGGAAGCCTGTACACATGCGACTGTGTCATATGGAATCCTATGTCCAGATTAGCAAGGCCTTAAAAAGAGTGTTCCTAGACGGGGCAAACGCGGTCGTCGCGGTGCTGGCACACACGGGGTGGGTGGCATTGTGGCATTTTCTCTGAGTGGGTCCACTATTGGCGTCGCACAGAATGTGATAAGAACTCGTGATGTCCAGACTAGCAATGCACAAGTACAACGAGTACCACATCGACGTGTACCCAAACGGGGCAAACGCGGTCGTCGCGGTGCTCGCGCACACGGGGTGGGTGGCAGACTCGCTGGCAGACTCGCCAAAGAGTTGTCGCGCTAACAAAACGATTATGCGAGTTTAAGGGTTTAGGATTTAGGGTTTTTAGGGTTTAGGGTTTTGGGTTCAGGGTTTGAAACCCTAAAACCCTAAAACCCTTAGCCCTGAAACTAAAGACTGCGATGAGGAATGATGAAGCAACGCCCTGTAGGATCTTAAAACAAGGTACCCAAACGGGGCAAATGCGGCCGTTGCCGGGTGGTCTGGCTGATGCTGATGCTTTGATACAGCCTTGCAAGCGGACTAGCTTGACTCAGCAGTGCTACAGCAGGTCAAAAGGTGGAGCTACGAAAGAAGCCCCAACAAGCCACACACACTCCCTGCTACCCCAACCCCACCAACATCCCCTGATGCTGTGTTTGCAGCTACGACATGGAAGATGCGATGATCCTGAACAAGTCGTCGGTCGACCGCGGCTTTGCGCACGGGCTGCTGTACAAGACTGAGATGATCGACTTAAAAGAGGAGAAGGGGAGCAAGGCAGGTTCACTG
>VFSX01000094.1:2500-57500 GCA_016618255.1 Chlamydomonas sp. UWO 241
CCGCGCCGGGGCGGCGTGCTACGTGTGCTCTTTACCGTGGCGTCTGACGCTGTGGCCGACACCGTCGTGCGCTCCCGCCGCAACCTGCGCGACGTGGACCCGTCGGCTGCTGTCCTCAGTGACCGCGAGGAGGCGCAGCACCAGGCGCTGTGGCCCGCTTTCCTCGTCGCCAAGGCTGCGGGGAAGCGGGCGCAGTTCCACCGCGCGCGCCTCGTCGTTGACGGCGAGCGGGTGCCTGCACCTGCTTGCTAGATGGCATTCCCTCTGGGGGTGTTTTTGAAGGGGAGGTGGCGCCACACGCGTGCGGTGGCGGGTGCGGTGTGGTCGCTGAGTAGAGTGCTGCGGCGGGTGTGCTACTAGCCCCGCTTCTGGTGGTCTGGGGGAGGGCTTTTTGGTCCCTTCATGGTTTTATACCTTGGGTCCGCCCTCTGGCCATTTGAGGGGCTGGGTGTGCAGCCTGCACAGTGGTGCTGCTTGCTTGGCGCCCGCCACCAAGTGTGGATGGTGTTACCGTGGGCTACTTGTAGCTTGACCTTTTGTGGGCCTTGAGCCTTGTTTCTCTAAGTCCCACTGGAGCTTTGGAACCGTACGTGTGACCGCCAGAAGTGGATTGTAAAACTCTCATCATCCCCCGCGTGGGCCAAGAACCACGCGGTGGTCAAGAGTGCAATGCGCAGTGCATGACAACTCAGCGTCAGGAGTTTTTCATACAACCGAATGTTGCTCAAGAAAGTGGCCAAGCATGCGTCAGATGAGGGTGAGGAGAAGGGAGGAGAAGGGATGAGAAGAGAGGTTTTTGTTGGTGGTTCGAACTTGCTTCGAACCAACGGTTAGAAAGACGTTTTTTCTTCTTGGAGGGAGTCCACTGTGCGTAGCGAGTGCCGGGACAGTCGACCAACATCAAGATCCCAACATGGACGTGCTCTTGCTGGCCCTGCTCGCTGGCGTGCTGGCGTTAGTGGCATGCGCCGTGGTTGTCGCGCAAGCGATGCCTGCCGGACCAGTGGTGCAGCTTGCTAGTTGGCCGAGCAAGCCTTGGCTGGGCTTTCAGATCGCAGCCGCAGCCCTCAGCAAGCGTGGGATGGCGCCTGTGACCTCAACCGCCCTGGACTTCACGATCGAGGTAAGATTGAGAGGGGGAGAGGTGCATGCATGCTGCGTGTGTGAGCCTCCACGCCACACGCCTCGACCAGGGGGGGGGGGGCCGTGGATGCATGGCAAGAGCAATGTTGCCGCATGGATGCATGGCGCGTGCGTGTGTCCGTCTGTGTCTGTGTTTGTGTTTCTGTCTGTGTGTGCGAACGTTTGTGTGCGAGCGTGTGTGTGTGTGTGTGTGTGTGTGTGTGTGTGTGTGTGTGCGTGTGTGTGTGTGTGTGCATGTGTGTGTGTGTGAGTGTGTGCGCGCGCGTGCGCATGTTGGTTTGTGTGTGATAGCTGCGTTGCAGCCCACTCCACTGCAGCAGCGCCTCCCCATGGCGTGTGCACGCGGATGCTGCCGCCGGTAGAGCGCAATAACGCCCGAGCGTCTCACGCTGTGCGACTCACGCACACACACGCAGGCCGCACTCGCTCGCCCCACGGGGTGGTCGCTACAGCGGCTGGCCGCGTTCCGAGACATCGTGCGGCACACGGCCCTGCCCAGCGACGAGGTCCCAGTCATGTTTCCCATCGCAGAGTCATTCCGCCTGTTCATGCAGGTGCTGGGCTCAACCACGCGTGACCAAACCTTGCGCAGGGAGGGGAGGGAGGCGGCGGGAGGGTGGGAGGGCGGGAGGGCGGTGCCTACTGAACCCTGGCTGCCTGCAGTCCGCACACACACACACACACACACACACATGCACGCACGCACGCGCACTCTTTTTACTCTGCAGGCGATGGCCCTGCCCCAGTTCCCCCTGTCCGTCCTCGGTTCGGTGCTCGCCCGCAACAGGACTGAAGTGTACCGTGCGATGCGACTGGACGAGAAGCTCATGTTCAAGTGCACGGTACGGGTTAGGATTTAGGGCACAAACAGGGTTTTAGGGTTTACTTAGACCCCCCCTGCATGGGCACAAACAGACGCGCAAGAGAGAGCGTGAGGCAGGAGCAGGGGGGGGGGGCGACAAGGGGGCACTGGCGGTCAACCACCAGTGTCACCACTCGGCACGTTGCTCTATCTATAGCAGTGTTGCAGCATGGGCGATGTGCCTACTACTGTCTGTTGTAGGAGAGGCATCGCGCAGAGGAGGGCGGGGCTCACCATGGGAGGCAACAGACTTTTGCGCAGAGGGGCAGACCCAAACCCCCACAATAAGGCGTATTTTGCCTGCACCGGCCGTGTGAGCCCCCCCCCCCCCTTCACTCCCCCCCACCCCACACACACACCCACGTGCCCCAACCCAACCCACCACACATGCACCAGGGCCGTGCAGGGGGGTTCGGCATTCAAATGTTCGGATGGAGGGTTGGGGGAGGCACCCGGCTGGCCAGATAGAGGTTTGAAAAGTTTGGGCGTCTGCCGACTCGATTACCCCTGTGCTCTGCCTATCTTCATGTTGATTAAAACCACTCAGACAGGATTGGCACACACCCAATCTGAGCCCCAAACAGCGGACAGTCGGGAAGATGGGGGGGGGGCGGGGCAGCATCGTAGGTTTAGGGTTTTCACAGGACGCCTCACTTCGTCGAAATCCACGATTCCGACGGGGTCGGCAGAGTAACCCCAAGGGGAAAACGACCGAACCGGTCCCGCCGAAATCAGAAAACGAACAAACACGTGGAGGCCAAAACATGAAGGCCCTTCCCTTCCACACTAGCAGGTGCAACGGCGTTTTTAAACAGGTCGAATCGTGTTTAACGTCGTTTTAACGCCATTGCGCCCGGCGCTCATCTGGCTGCATTCAGTAATATGGTGAGACGAACGCATACGCAGGGAGGACGGCGCGTGGGTGGGGGCGGCTAGGGTTGGGGGCTAAAGATTGAGCCGTTTAGGTGCGCAACTGCACTCACCTGGTGAGATCAACCTCCCTCGTTCGCACAGACGGCAGCTGCTAGGGTTTGGGGTTAAGGGTTTAGGGTTGAGAGCTTAGGATTTAGTGGAGGTGCTCACCTGGCTACTCACTCACTCTTCATCTGGTGAGATCAACTCCCCTCATACGCACAGACGGCGCGTGGGGCGGCTTCTAGGGTGTAGGGGTTGTGGTGTAGGCGCTCATCTGCCTGCACTCACTCATCTGGTGAGACCAACTCAAACGCATGGAGGACAGCGCGTGGGTGCGGGCAGCTGGGGGGTGGGGCGGCTGCTTGGGTTTGTGGTGTACCCTAAGGTGTACCCTACAACGGCATGGCACGGCGCCCCCCTTAACCCTAAACTGCCGCGCATTCCGCGCGTGCATGCAAGCGGCGGGGGACTGGGGGCGCAGCCCCCGGAACTCATACACATTGGCATTCTGAATCGGTGGCATTGTTTAGAGTGCTGTGGTTTGCGGTGTATGGCAGCAGCCTGGGGTGCTGCCAGGGTCAAAAAACGTTGGCGAGAGCCTCACGCTCACATAGACAAGCTGACGTGCATTCATACGCGTGCAAGCAGCGAGGGCCGGAAGCTGTCCAGAACCGCCACCACGACCACCCCACCGCCACCACGACCACCCCCACCACCACCACGGCCACAGGTGGGCCCGACACTTCGAGTGACAGCAAAGGGCGATACAGAGGTGGACCTCATCGGCACCGCGTGGTCTTCTGACAGCAGGGAGCTGGTGTGGCGTTCCACCGTGACGGTGATCGTGCTGGGGAGGAACCGCGTGAAGGGGCGCACGGCCACCGGTGGGGACGGTGCCGCTGTCGCGTCTGATGCTGTCGCTGAGGTCCAGATGGACGCGTACAGCCTCGGGCCCGGCGTGGGCAGGCACTATGGCTGGATCAGCTCCGATTTGAACCCAATTCACGTCCACTGGACGACGAGCCAACTGCTTGGCTTCAAGCGGCCCATCGCACACGCGCTGTTCCTGGTGGGAAGGTGCGATCAATTTACTTTAACAGCATGGTTCATGCACTCCTCCCCCACGCGCACCCTAAACATGCAGGATTCGCAGCATGCTGTCCAGCAGCTGCAATCCATCACAATTTCCCCCAACCCACCCCTGCCCAAAGTAACTGCCACTTGCACTGCGTGACATAAAGTCATGCGGCTGAACAGCTTAAAGTCCCACTGGGGTCCCACTGGGGTCTCACTGGGGGCATGAAAGTGGAGAGAGTTTGGGGGAGGGAACCAAGCCTGGTGGGGTGTTGGAGTGCGAGGCTTGACGCTTTGCGGTTCCGCGTGCTCTGCAGGGTGTTGGATTACAAGGGTTGTTGGTGCTGGGTTCCGCGTGCTCTGCACACAGCTGCCCTGCCCTCTTCTTGCATCCACACTGGCAGTAGACCCTATCTCGGCCCACCGTCGGTTCTTACGCCTGTGTTGGGTGGAGGGGTGCCTCGTCTCTGCGCCACCTGCCTGAGACCCGCTGCCACGTACCACGTGCCCACGACTCCTCCAGGCTGGAGGCATCCCTCCGCAACGCCGGCGTCAAGCCCGCGTACCCCTGCCTGCTCCAGACCGAGTTCAAGCGACCGACGCTGCTGCCCGCCAAGCTGGCGGTGGTGTGGCAGGTGCGTGTGTGGGCGGGAGCGTTTGCGTGCGTGCAGCGCCGCAGGAAAATAGATCGAGGTGTGACGCGCGGAGCTGCCCCTGCTGTGGCACTCGGCTTGGCTGCAGCAGGAAAGAGCATTGCGTCGACCCGTGGTATGGTGCATCCCACCCCCACCTGCCGAACCGCCCCCATAGGTCCCGCCAGGCATCGACCCTGGCTACCGCGCCGCAAAGGAGGGCCTGGACTTCCGCCTGATGACCACCGACTCGCCGCCCAAGGAGGTCATCGTGGGGCGGCTGGTGCAGGGGGCAGCGAGCGGCATGGGCGGGGCGCGGCAGTGAGCGGGGACGATGACGCGCGCTGGCGCTGCGGAGGAGGCGATAAGTTGTGTACCTCAATCTGGTGGTGGCACACGTTCTGTGGGAAAGCACACGAAAAAGCACGGCCAGGAGAGCGGAGGGGGTGCACCCCCTCACGTGAGAGGGAGAGCATGGGGGAGAGGGGGCCACAACCAGGCCTTGTTGTTGAGTTGAGATTGTGTTCAGGGTTTTGTGCTGATATTGACTGAAAGTTGACCATGTTGCTGATGTCGCTGCAGAGACGAGAGGATGACAGCCTTGGGTTTCAGGGTTCAGGGTTGAACGTGGTGTTGAATAGCTTAGCCAACGTGTTGGTGTTGGTGTTGGTGTTGCGAGAGCAGGGAGCGTTAGCGCGCTTGCGGCCGCCCGTAACCCAATCTGCCTCAGTTCATCCTCACTCATCCTCAAGCCAGGATGCTCTTCAGTCAGGATCAACTTATCACTCCTCAACGGACTTGATTCCCTGGCTCCATTACCACTCGTCAGCAGGGGACTGATTCAGCAGGGGACTCCATGTCACTTCCTTCTCTCACTCCCCACACCGTTTCTCACACCCCTCGACCACGCCATCCATCACATGTGCCCTCGGAGGGCCGTGTGGTAGCGGGGGGCCTGAGGGGGGGGATGCAGCTGGGCAACGAAGCAAAATGCAGCGTGTGCGTTCGTCGTCCAGCGTCGGCTCCTGCGGCTCCTCCCCACCCCCTGGAGCCCCCCCACTAGAGCTCAGTCTGGAACATACTATCTGGCATAAATCGGGTGGTGACAAGGGCAGGTCGTGGTCGTGGAAATGGTTCAAGGGAAAAGTGGCCGTGCTTACTCTTCATACCCACAGCGTATCGCTCGGCCTGCTAGCTGGGGTGGTGCTGCTGCTGATTTTGGCCGTGTGCCGGAAACGCAGTGCGCAAGAGGTGGGTGGTTTTGTGTGCATGGAACGGTGTTTGCATGGGTGCATGGGTGCATGGGTTGCAAACGCACGCCCTTGAGTGCGCACGCATCGTGCACAGCAGCCATTCCGCATAGCATGACACACACCACGCACGCAAGGGCACATCCACATGCGCACATTCACACACCCCACCACAACGCACACACGCCCGCACACACACACACACACCAGACACCGCACCCGCACAAAACATGTGCACACACGCTCACGCCCCGTCTGCCTCCATGCAGAGCACCCTCACCACCTCGACCCCGAACCACCCCGAACGACCCCGAACGACCCCGAACCACTGCAAACCACCCCACCCCACCCCACCCAAGCAGCCGCGCTGGGCTGTCTACATTGACGGCGGCAGCAGCGGCAGCCGCGTGCACGTGTTCCAGTACGGCACGCCCACGCGCCCGCACACGTACGCCAGTGTCACGCTGCCAGAGGCGAGCACGGCGGTCGAGCCCGGCCTCTCTGCGTTTGCGCACGCGCCACACGGCGCAGGCGACTCGCTGCGCCCCCTGCTGGAGTTTGCGTACCTTGTGGTGCCAGCGGGCGCGTGGCATGCCACGCCAGTGCGCCTGCTTGCGACCGCAGGACTGCGGCTCGTAGACGAGCCCGCGCGATCGCACACGCTTGACAGCTGCCGCGCCGTGCTGGACTCTTCGAGCTTTGCGTTCCGCCACGACTGGGCGACGGTCATCAGCGGTGACATGGAGGGGCTGTTTGCGTGGGTCGGTGCGTTGGCTCACCATGCGTTGGCAAACAACCGCACCCATCCGCCCCACCCACCCACCCCACACACGCACGCACACGTGCGTGCACACGCGCCTCCGTACCTTCTCACACACACAGGGGGTGGGTCCGATGGACCATCAAAGGTGCCTGACGGACTGTAAAATCGACCGCACCCGCACGCACACGCGTGCGCGTGATTGCGTGCTTACCTGCTCGTACGCACCCGCACCCACACTGACACGTGTGCTTACCTCCTCGCCTTCTCATACGCAGGGGGGCGGCAGGGGAGCAGGTCCGACAGACCATCAAAGGCATCTGACGGACTGTAAAATCGACCACACCCGCACCCACACGCGTGCGCGTGATTGCCTCCTTACCTTATGATACGCAGGGGAGCGGGTCCGACGAACCATCAAAGGCGTCCGACGAGCTGTAAATTTGACCACACACGCCCACACACGTGCGCACACAAGCACACACACACGCACACACACACACACACACATACACGCGTTCTTGCCTCCTTACCTTACCACACGCAGGGGAGCGGGTCCGACGCACCATCAAATGCGTCTGACGGACTGTCAAATTGACCACACCCACACACGTGCACATGCTTGCCTCTTCACCCGCTCAACCGCACCCGCACCTGCACCCGCACCCGCACCCACATACATGCTTGCCTCCTGACCTTCTCATACACAGGAGGCCGGTCTGACAGACCATCAACGGCATCTAGCGGACTGTTAAGTCGACCCCCCCCCCACACACACACACACACACACAACCCCCCTCCCGCACACGTGTGCTCACCTGCTCATACACAGGCGCGTCTGATGGACTGTGGAATCGACCCCACGCACACACGCATGCTCACCTGCGCATACACACAGGTGCCAACTACGCCAACGGTGCGCTGCAGGCGGCCAGCGTACCAGCTGGCAGTGGGTCACGCAAGGAGCGCGCAGGGGGGGGCGGTGACGGTGGGGATGGAGGTGGAGGTGGCTACACGGGCGTCATGGAGCTGGGTGGCGCGTCGTTCCAGGTGTGTGTGCCTGGGAGCGTGTGCGGATGCCGTGTGTGTGTGCGCGTTTGCTGAGCTGACGCAAGCGTGCTGCCCCCCCCCCACTCCCCCGGGCGCGCGCGTGCATGGCCCCCAACAGGTCACGTTCATGCCAGACACGGCGCCATCACAGCAGGCGCCGCTAATGGAGCTGCCCGTGCAGCTGCCAGGTACGCCAAGCCCTGTTGTCCACATATATGCTGTGCCTGCTCCCCGGCACCACCACACACCACACACACACACAGACACACACTCTCCTTCCGATGCATGCAGCACGCTTTCTCAACCCCAGTATTGTTGCTGTGTTCCTATGCCACGTGGTATGATTTTGAGTGCGCTGTGCACTGTTCACGTCGTGCTGTGCTGCAGGCGTGCACTCGCGCCTGTACACGCACAGCTTCCTTGGCCTTGGCCTAGACTCGGCCATGGCGGCGGCCAGTGCGGCACTGCTACAGTCGGGCGAGCGCTCCGACCCCTGCCTCCCAGTCGGGTGGGTCTGATACAAACAGTGCGCGTGATGCACACCCAACCAACCAACCAACCAACAACCAACCAACCAAGCGTTACATGAGGCCGTCCGCGTGCACCGGCAATGCCTGTACTACTAACAGCAGTACACCCCGACAATGTTACGAGGTCTGACCCATGCACTGGGATGTCTTTCGAATAGCGGGTGACCGACCAGCACCTGAATCGAGTGGATAGTCTCCTTGGTTTGGGGGGGTCATGCACACACACACACACACACACACACACACACACACACGCGCACGCACACACACGCACACGCACACACACAGGCACTGCCTCGCGCCACAGGAAGCCAGCACGACAGGCACATCGCTTGCGTTGACACCCCCCCGTACGCGTTGCCTCCCTGCGCGCGTGCAGGTTCACAGCGAGTGACGGGCGGCAGGGCAATGCTAGCTTCGACGCGTGCCTGAAGATGGCTCTGTCGGTGCTTCAAGTCAGCGGGTGCACGGATGCAGTGCGCGCGGCTGATGCTGCACGCCAGTGGCACACTACCACCGCCACCGTCGCCACCTCCACCACGCATGACGCACAAGCGCGCGAGGAGGAACAGCTGCCGGGCGAGACCGCCGCGCGTCGCGGCTCAGCACTGCCCACGCACGATGGCTCGCCCGACGGGCAAGCCATTGACGCTCCCGTGCAGCTTGCAGGTGTGGAGGGCGATGACATGCGGAAGCGGAAGCTGCAGCAGCAGCAGGAGCAGCAGCAGGAGCAGCAGGAGCAGCCGCACACGGGCGATCGGCACGAGCAGCGGTGCAGCATGGGCGGTGTTGCTGTTCCCCTTCTGTCGGGCAGCTTCCTCGCGGTCGAGAACCTGGCGTGGACAGCTTCGGTGCTCGGCCTTTCGTCGACCGCCAGCCTACAGGAGCTGTCAGATGCCGGCCGCGCGTACTGTGCGACGCACTGGTCCAGCCTGCAGGCGCAGTTCAGCGGCCATACGCAGGAGCGCTTTCTCACGCGCTACTGCTTTGGCGCGGCCTACACGTTTGCGCTGCTGCGCGTGGGCCTGGGCATTGGCCTGCACGAGCGCCGCCTCGTGTTCACAAACACGCTGCCCAGCAAGTGAGCAAGCGCTCTCGAGCGCCGCGGTCGTGCGTGCCTCGCCCAAGGCAACGTCACCACACACACACACACACACACACATGCTCACACACACGCACGCATGCACACACACACACACGCGTGTCGCCTGGCCTGCACCGACCGATGTGCCGTCCCCCGACACAGGAAGCACGGCGACCGAGAGATCGCGCTGAGCTGGGTGACGGGCGCAGCTGTGGTGGACGCATTTGTTGACCCAAGCTTCTCCCTCGCATGGCACTGGTGGTCGCAAGCGATGCTCGCTCTCGCGGCTGCTGCGTTGCTGATTGCTTGTGTTGTGCTGCTGGCGTGCAGAGTGAGGGTAGGCTGGTCTGCTGCTGCCACGGCAGGCAGTACGAGCAGCAGCAGTAGCAGTGTGGAGGCGGGGGGCGCTGGCGAAGATGGCGCTGTTGGTAGCAGCTCGGCAACGCAGGCGGGCAGGGCGGGGGGGGCAAAGCCAGCGTCACGGCTCGGCAAGAGCTCGCTGCCCTGGCAGCCCGATGCTGCGCTGGCGAGCATTGACATAAAGCGGTGACGAATTGGCACGGGTGACGGACACCCTCATAGTGGGACAGAGCGGTTCGAGATCGTTATTCTAACAATATTAACACCGACCCAAAAACTACAGCCGCTTGCCCCCCCTACGTAATAATGATAACAGGTCAGCTCAACGGGTGTCGGTGGTCCACTGGTGTCGGTGGTGACGCCCCGCGTGTGGGTATTTGGCGGCGCGGGGCTCAGATAGCCTGCGGCGCTCTGCCACGCACCTACGCGCGTATGGTCAGATGGTCTGCACGCCCGCCTCGACACTGTCGGTTGCAGCTGGCTCGTTGGACAGCACGGTGAACATGTCCTCTCCAGTCGCAGGGTTGCGTGTGATCTCCAGCACCTGCACCGGGCGGTTGAGCACGCCGTACGACATGCCGACGTCCATGCGCCAGACCTGGCCATCGCACTCGCAGTTGGCACCGCTGATCTGTGGCGTGTGCCCAACCACGAGGCGCTTGCCGCCCGCCATCTCGAGCGCCTGGCGCAGCGCGCTGCACGCGTGGGAGCGCTCGTGCTGGCTAGGGTAGCGCTCCTTGGACTGCGTGCGGTTCCACATCACGCTCGTGCTGTCGCCCATCGCGAGGAACGGGGGCAGCGCCTTGCCGCCATCCAGCGTCTGATCGGCGCGCATCCACGCGCTCACCTCAGCGTTGAGCTTCTCGATGCCGTAGTTGACTGCGAGCGCGGGGGGCGAGGGCGCGGGTGCGTGGGAGCGCGTGCGAGCGTGCGCGCTTCGGGGGGGGGCAGGGGCAGGTCTTTCACCGTGCCACCCGCCTTACAGGCTGACCGAGCAACCCCTGGACCCCACGCTCTCTTGCCGCCACCACACACACACACACACACCACACACACACACCACACACACACACTACACGCGTCACCCACCCCACCCCACCCCACCCCGCTCACCGTGCACCGGCAGCAGACCTCCATGCGCAAACACGGTGTCATTGATGATGAGCACTGTCGGGTTCTTGGAAAGCTCGACCGCCATGGGGCCGCCCGGGCGGTATACCGCGTAGCGCACGCGCGCGAGCAGGTCCCAGTCACGTAGGTCCTGTTCAGACAGGCCAGCGTACAGAGCAGACTCGACAAACGCTCCAGGCGTCACGTAGCTGCGGGCGGTGGGCAGGCGGGCGTGCAAGTGTGTGCGTCAAGGGAGGGGCTGCTGCTCGCCAAGGGGGTGCGCCGCGAGGGGAGGGGCAGGGGGGGCACGCAGCAAGGGCAGCGCGCACGCGTGTGTACTAGGCGTGAACGGCCGCATGGGCGACGCCCACTTGGCATATGCACGTGGACGGCGATGGAGCGTGTGGGCTCCCCCTCGCATCGACATTTGCTCGCTCACACGCGCGCACGCACGCACCGGAAGTCGCCGCAGATGTTGAGGCTCTCATGGTTGCCGTTGAGCATGTACACTGCGCCGCCTTGCAGCCGCGCCTGCTCGTCCAGATCCCGCAGGAACTTGACGATGGCTGCGAGCATGGAGGGGCGCAGCCGGCTCGCGTGGGGGGGCTGGGCAGAGGTCGCGAGCACCCACCTCGCCATCGTGCAGCTGCACGCACAGCAGGACCAGCCACACACAGCAGGACTCACCGCCTGGTGTGCAGCAGGCGCAGGCGGCCGGCGCGAGGATCGCACTGCAGCCAGGCGTGGGCCATGCGCCGCACGCCATGCGGGCCCATGCGCCGCACGCCACGCAGCCCCCCATGCGTACGCTCAGTGCGCAGCAGCGCGTGCACTCTCACGTGCAGCACGTGTCCTGATGGCGCCCCGCACTGATGACCCCCTCCTGAGTCTCACCTATTTCGTGGTCCCCTCTGTCCATGACGTCCCCCAGCTGCACCACGATTGCGTCGCCACCGCTCCACACGATCTCCGAGTCCTCTGTAATGGTGATGACGCCCGCCGTCCTGAAGCTGTCCACTGTCTTGCGCCAGTCGCCATGGAGGTCGCCGACTGGGCGGCGCATGTGCATGGGGGGGAGTTTAGTGCCCGTCCGTCGTGCACAGCCACCAGCCACCCACTCACAGCGCGCATGTGCACCATGCCCGACTCACTTGCAATGACCCTGGCAGTCGTGGTGAGGTGCGTTGGGGCGAGCTGGATGGGGACCAAAGCGTCTCCCAGCTCCTGCACGCTGTTGAGCGCCGTTGAGCAGCCTATCCGCCTGCTGCCCAGCTGCTCCATCCACCTGGCTGGTCCCACCATCGCAGACGACTGACGCCACGGCGCCCCTTGGCTCCCGTGGTGCAGTGGAACGCACCCGACCCCCCGCCCTGCCGCATGCTGCTGCTGCGACAGCGACGCACTCGTGCTGCAGCTGCCCCTGCGTACTCCTCTACTCCGCACGGTCGCGCGGCAGCCTGGGAGCCAGGCCCCGCGCGCCAGCATGGTGTTTTTGTAGCGCGAAGTGGGATAGAGGGGGGTGCACAGGTGCTCTCTTCAGGCCCACCTCAGGCCATGCCGTGCGGGGATAGGGATAATGTGCTTCAGGCAGACCCCGAGTTGAAACTAGTGCCGCACTCTCGCCCACACCTCACTCACGTTCGCTGCCCGTTCGCGTGGCAGCGAGCGTGCATCTGCGTGGTGGCACTCTGTCTACTCCTACTTGTACTCGGCGGATAGAGCACCGGGCGGCTTGGGTTGGGACCCACACCACATCGTGACAAGGACACCCAGACCGCCGGCAGAACGCGTTAGGACTTCCGCCACCAGGATGCAGGCGCTTGCCTCGTGCTCTGGGCGAGGCGTACTTCGTGAGAGGGCACTTGGACGCACACATGGGTCCGCGCGAGTCGCGCGTG
Source organism: Chlamydomonas sp. UWO 241 (assembly GCA_016618255.1). Classification (NCBI taxonomy): domain Eukaryota; kingdom Viridiplantae; phylum Chlorophyta; class Chlorophyceae; order Chlamydomonadales; family Chlamydomonadaceae; genus Chlamydomonas; species Chlamydomonas priscui. The sequence goes on from VFSX01000094.1 coordinate 15,169, forward strand.
AGTTCGCATCCTCCGCATAAACCCACTACAGCATAACACTACCACCCACGGGTAGTGCAGCACATCCAAGCCACGATAAGTCACAAATTGTCCCATGCACACCCTCACCCTCGCCGCCCGCCTCCCTGTCTGCCTGACGCCACACAGCGAGAGCGACTGGCCCAGGGAAGGACCTTGAGAGCGTGCACAGGGAGCTGTTAAAAGAGGTGCGGGGGGGTGAGTTGGGAGAGGGCGGATGAGTCAGGGGGGCGATGCGTGAAAGACGTGCCACCTCGTTCACGTGCGCAGATTCAGGCGCGAAGGCGGAGCCAGGCCCAGATCCTGGAAAAGCTGAACCTGCTGACGCACCAGACTGAGGCCCTATCGGTGAGTGCAGCGCGAGGAGGGGCAATCTCTACTGCATGCATGTGCCCAGGGGCCCCATGCGCCCCACTGGCCAGGCTCCAGGCTCCACGCCCCACAAACGTGAACCCCCGCACGCAACGCACGCGCAGACCGAGCTGCCTGTTGTTGCTGTGAACGTGGCTGCGCCCGCACCTGCGCACGTGGCTCGAGAGGTGCCTAGACCCTATGTTGAGCCAGAGCAGCCGCAGACGCAGCCTGTGGTGTATTATGAGGAGCGGGCTGCACCGGCCGCGCCACGCGAGCCGGCAGTGTCAGAGCCACTCGCGGGGCCAAACGTGATGAAGGTGGTCATGGTGGGCTCCGAGTGCGCACCATGGTCAAAGACGGGTGAGTCAATGCGTCGGAGGGAGGGGGCAGGCATGCAGGCGGAGTACGCACCTGCACACGGACCTGCACGTGCGTGTGGAATGCCCGACTCAATTGCAACAACCCAGGCAGACGTGGTGAGGTGCGTTGGGGCGAGCTGGAAGGGGAGAGCGTCTCCCAGCTCCTGCACACGCTGTTGCAGACCTCGGGACATTCCCTCAGCTCGCGCCCTCGCAGACGACGGACACCATGCCCCTGGGCTGCGGCAGTGGAACCGGAACCCAGCCCTCTGCCCTGCCACGTTCTGCGGCAGCGACGCACTGCTGCCGCGTGCGCCCCCGGCCTGCCCTAAGCCGACCCCTCCCGCACAAGCGCACCCGCAGGCGGCCTGGGCGACGTGATGGGTGCGTTACCCAAGGCGCTCGCAAAGCGCGGGCACCGGGTCATGGTAGTAGTTCCGCGCTATGAAGCGTACCAGGACGTGCACGACACGGGCGTGCGCCGCCAGTTCAACATGCGTGGATCCAGCACGGTGGGTTGGGGAGGGGGGGCCACGCGCACGCAATGTGTGTGTGCGTGTGTGCGTGCGTGCGTGCAACCAGCTATCAAACCGGCGGGTGAGCATGTTCGTGGCCGCAAACAGCCCGTCGACTCCGCGTGCGTGCCCCCCCCCTTCCTCTCTCACACACACATACACACACACACACATACACATAGGGTGTAAACACACACACACACACACACACACACACACTCACTCCCCCCTGTCCTCGCGCAGGAGATTGGCTACTTCCACAAGTACGCCGACGGTGTAGATTATGTCTTCATTGACCACTCGAGCTTCCACCGCGGGCGCGACCTGTATGGTGGCGATAGGTTGGAGGTGCGCGACCCCCCCTTGCGCGCGCACTCCCACCCCAACCTGTGAGTACAGTTTGGAGAGTGGGTGCTGCGCGCTCTCCCACCCTCCACAGCCCACCCAGCCATGCTGTCAGCACTCTCCCCCCCCTCACACACACACACACTCACAAACACACACGCCCTACGCACCCCTCCCTTGCATTACAGCTGTCGATGCGGTGCGCGCTGCTCAGCAAGGCGGCGCTCGAGGCGGTGTGGCACGTGCCGTGCGGGGGCGTTGCATACGGAGATGACAACTGCGTGTTCATCGCAAACGACTGGCACGTGGCGATGCTGCCGGTGTACCTGCAGGTGGGGGGGGGGGCGAGGGGGACACCTCGTGCACCACTGCCACTCGGGCTGGCGCGCTGCTGATGCGGACGGATGCATGGCACACGACCTGCGCACAGGCGAGGGTGGAGGGGCGGGAGCCACCCACATGCGCGCTGGCTGTGCTGCCCACGCACACACGCACTCATCCGGCTTCCCCCACCAGCAGCACTGCTGCGACCGAGTCCTCCCCGCTCACGCGCTCGTTTGTGTGCGCGCACGCAGGCGCACTACCGCGAATACGGCCAGATGACGTACTCGCGTGCAGTGTTTGTGATCCACAACATCGCGCACCAAGGGAGAGGGCCCTATGACGAGATTTCAAACTTCGAGCTGAGCGATGCCTACAAGGAGAAGTTCAGGTGGGTGTGGGTGGGTGTTTTGGGGGGGGGGGCAAGTGTAGGAGGGAGGGGAGAGGGAGGGAGTCGGGGAGGCTGTCACACGCGAGTGCGCCGCGGCAGTTGGCCCATGCACATGCACGCACACATACACACGCACACACACACAAACACACACACACACACACATGGTCGCGCCTGCGGTGCAGGCTGTTTGACCCGATGTTTGGGTGCGAGCACATGAACATCTTGAAGGTGGGGCTCGAGACCGCGCACCGCATCATCGCCGTGTCGCACGGCTACGCATGGGAGTGCCAGACGCCCGAGGGCGGGTGGGGGCTCGACGACTCGCTCAAGGAGAACGCGTGGAAGCTGCGCGGCATCGTGAACGGCATCGACACACAGGTGGGGAGGGAAGGAGTAAGAGAGATAAGGTGTGCGCGCGTGCGTGTGTGTGGGTGGGTGTGCTTTGGGGTGCTCCCGTTGGTGTGGGTGGGTGCATGGGTGGGTGGGTGTGAAGCACACACAGGACGCGCCCGTTACAGTCGTTGTTTGCCCGCACTAGGTGTGAACACGACCAACCACTGACCACACACACACACACACACACGCACGCACACAATTACACACACACACGCACACACTGCCTCAGGAGTGGAGCCCTGAGATTGACACATACCTGCAGACTGACGGCTACTCCAACTACGGGTAAGGGAGGGAGGAGGGAGGAGGGAGGAGGGAGGAGGGAGGAGGGAGGAGGAGGGAGGAGGAGGAGGAGGAGGAGGGAGGGAGGAGGGAGGAGGAGGGGGGGAAGGAGGGGGGGAGGAGGGAGGAGGGAGGACTTGCGCCACACAACACACACTCACGCACGCGCACATGCACGCACACCCAGCTACTCAACACTCGCGATCGGCAAGGCGCAGTGCAAGGCTGCGCTCCAGCGCGAGTTTGGTCTTCCCGTTGACCCTGTTGCGCCGCTGCTCGGCTTCATCGGTCGGCTCGACTACCAGAAGGGCGTGGACATCATCCGCGACACGTACGATTGGCTCATGTCCCAGGGCGTGCAGCTCGTGTTCCTAGGCAGTGGCACGGCGGAGCTGGAGGGGGCGCTGCGCGACATGGAGACGCGCAACCCACGCCAGTGCAAAAGCTTTGTGGGGTTCAGCGTCAAGGTCGCGCACCGCATCACCGCCGGCGCAGACCTGCTGCTAATGCCCAGCCGCTTTGAGCCGTGCGGGCTCAACCAGTTGTACGCAATGGCGTACGGCACGGTCCCCATCGTGCACGGAGTCGGTGGGCTGCGAGACACCGTGGAGCCGTTCAAACCTGCAGAGAACAAGGGTGAGGGGGGTTTGAGGGGGGGAGGGGGAGGGGATGGGGGGCAGGCAGGTCGTTGGGTGGGGGGGGAGGGGCGTGAGGGAGGAGAGGGGGGGGGGGCAGTGGCGGGTGCCGCAGGCACGCACTGACCTGCTCCTTGCGGGACTCCCTCCTCGGGAAAGGCACTGCATACGGCTGATGATGATGAGACACCGTCTCATCACCCGCGACACGCACGCACCACCACCCACCCCGCAACGCACAGGCACCGGCTGGGTGTTCCCCCGCGCGGAGCCAAACCTGCTGCGCGACGCAGTTAGCAATGCGCTGCTCACGTACCGCCAGCACCGCGACTCGTTCCGCGCTCTGCAGCAGCGCGGCATGGGGCAAGACCTGAGCTGGGATGCTGCGGCCCAATTGTACGAGGAGGTGCTGGTGGAGGCCAAGTACCAGTGGTAGACAGTCCACCGGGATGACGCCCACCCACCGAAACGGAAGAAACGCAGCTTTCAGTCCAGTTGATGTGTGATTTTGTATGGCGTTTTCATGCGCCCCGTTGTTTTTTTGTGAGCGCTGCCTGCGCACACACTCGCAGGATCGTGTATGGTGGAATGTCGAAGAAATGAAATGTAGTCGCTGTATCGCAACGTAACTTCGCGTCATCCAACTACCGGACTACCAATAAACGACTGGGCCTTGTTTCAGTCTGCAGCTATCTACCCCCCACCAGCTCTCTGTTTGCTACCACCCAAGCCCTGCTACAGCACGTGCAGCAGCGCCATCTTCCGGGACGGCGATTCGCACTCGGGCGCGCTCGCGATGCCGCTGTCGACAGTGACGAGGCCAAAGCGGAGCGGACACGCGCTCCCAAATGTAGGCGCCGCTTGCGCAAGCGCGCCAAAGTTGCCGGCCCAGCCCTGCTCGCGTTGCGCCCTCTCCTGCCTGTCCTCCGCCCACACCCCCACCGCTGGGAGCGCGGAGAGCTGGCACATCACGTGCTGCCGGTGCTCAGCCGTCTTCGCCTCCATGCTCTTCTCGTGCAGCCACTTCTTGAACGCCCTCTGCGCAACGGGGGTTGGAGGGGAGGGGAGCTTTGGAGTGCGGCTCGGGGTGGGCAGGTAAAAGGTAGCTCAAGGAGGGGGCGCGGGGCGGGGGGCGGGGCTGTTGCTGACCTTCACACATCTGCACGCATCTCATCCCATGAGTCCTCAACACCATTGGCAGCGAGTGCTTCTCTGCAGGGATTGAGGAAGCCGTGCTTAGGCTGCCCAAGCAGCAGGCATGTCTGCTTCTACTGGGGCAGCTCAGGGGCGGAGCGCGGCACAGGTTTCCTGACGACTACGGCCGCTGGTGTTGCTGTTGGTGCCACTGCTGCTAGATGCACAGATGTGCAAGTGTGCGGCTAGTAGCAGGGTGGGCAGCTACTAAACAGCTACCAGACAGGCAGTAACTAGGCAACTTCCAGGCAGGGCAGGGCATGGCATGTCGGGCAGGCAGGCGGGCGGGCGGGCAGGCAAATGATACCGCTTGGGCGCGGCATAAGCACTGCCCACTTTTCACCCAGGCAGCAGTCCCACCTCCCCTCCCCCCCTCCCCCCCCCCCCCCCCGGCCGCACCTCGCTCTCCGTCTTGTACTCAATGTCCTTCTTGGTTGCCTCAACCATGTCGTGCACGCGCCGCTGCTCCGCTTTCTCCTTGGCCACGAGCTCGTTGCGCCGGTGCGTTGCCTGCCAGTCAAACACCTGCGTGCGTTCCATTGCACATCAAACAGCGCACGCACCAGGAGGTGCTCATGGTGACGGGGGGGGGCTGGTGGGTGAGGCAGGAGGGAGGGGGGGCGCACGGTGCGGCGCACGGTGTGGTGCACACACCTGCCCCACGCCTGGGCGCGACGCGTACGCCGCTGTGTCGAGGAAGCGGTCGTCGACGTTGACGAGGCTGTGTCGCTCACGTAGGCCGGTGCCGTCTGCGTGCTGCGCGAGCCTCCGCCGCGGGATTGCCGGCAGCGCTGGCGCGGGCGTCTGGAGCTCGCCCGCCTTCTTTGTGCGCCGTGGTGCGGGCACCTCGAAGCGCTTGATCTCCGGCAGGGTGCTGCGCTTGGGTGGCTCACTCTCACCGAGTGTTCGCGGTTCACGGTGCGCCCCAGGCTGCGGTTTGCTGCGCGACGGCTGTGCGCTCGCAATTGTGGCCTCTGGTGGTGCAGCAGCAGCAGAAGCAGAAGCAGACGAAGCAGCAGCAGCAGCAGCAGCGACGGCCACGCGTGGCTTGGTGGCTTTGGTGGCCTTGGCAGGAGGCGACGGCTTCGTCGGTGCGCGCTTAGCCACCGGCGCCGCGTGCTCTGCTGGCACTGACTTGGTGCCCTCGTGCACAGGTTTGGCACCACCGCCACCGCCCCCGCCCCTGCTGCGCCCCACCTCATTTTCCACCAGCGATCCCGACGCCATCAGGTCCTCCATCTCGTTGTCCGCGTCGTCGTCTGTGACTGCTCCGCCTGCTGGTGCTGCTGGTGCACCACGCCCGTCGTCACTGTCGCTCACGGCTTCCACCTCTTCCTCTCCCTCCGTGCCCTCTGCTTCCTCCCCGTCCTCCTCCTCGTCCTCTGCATCCTCATCTGCCCCCTTCTCCTCGCCAGCAGGTGCGGCCTCCTCAGAGGACTCACCAGGTGCAGCGGCCTCCTCCTCAGCGTCGGGCACATCGGCAGGAGCAGCCGGCTCCTCCGCAGCTGCAGGCACTTCTGCAGCTGCGGGCACGTCGGCATCGGCATCGGCACTGGGAGCACTCGGCTCCTCCTCAGCATCAGGCGCATCGGCTGGCGCAGCCGGCTCCTCCGCAGCTGCGCGCACGTTTGCAGGCGCCTCGGCATTGGCAGCGGCAGTCGCCTCGACAGTGGGGGCACTCGGGTCCTCCACAGCGTCGGGAGCATCGGCTGGCGCAGCTGCGGGCACGTCGGCATCGGCAGGCGCCTCGGCACTGGGAACACTCTGCTCCTCGGCAGGGGCGGGCGCATTGACAGAGGCATCGGCCGCATCAGCAGGAGCAGCCGGCTCCTCGGCCAGGCCGGATCCTTCGGCAGCGGCAGCGGCAGGCTCCTCGGCAGCGGGGTCGGCAAGGTCGGATCCCTCGGCAGCGGCAGCAGCAGGCTCCACGGCGGTGGGGGCAGCGGCCTCATCAGCAGACAGAGCAGGCGCCTCCGCATCCGGCTCCACTGCAGCATCAGGCTCCTCCGCAGCAAGCACAGTGGCTGCCTCCTCGTTTGCAGGCGCATCTGCGGCACCCGGCTCGGCTGCAGCCTCAAGCCCACCTGCAGCACCACCCCGCACATCTTGCTCCGGCGCGGACGCCACCTCCACGAGCGACTCCGGCTGTGCTGCTGCAGCTGCTGAAATGCCGTCGACGGGAGCAGCCGCGTCCTCAGCCTCCTGCTGCTGCTGCTCCTCCCCTCCGTCGTCGTCATCATCATCTGAGTCCTCCTCACTCGACTCGTCTTCCTCTGATGACTCCTCCTCGCTCTCCTCTTCCTCCTCGCTCTCCTCCTCGCCCTCAGCCACTGGCCGCGGCCCAACACCAGGCTCCTCCATGCATGCACCCACCGCCGGTTCGCGCATGGCCACCGCCGTCAAGACAAGGCCTGCCTGGGGCATGCAATGCACCATGGTGCCCCCCTGCCTGCCTCAACACCCCTCGCAGGAGGGTGGGCACGCCGTAGCTTCTCTCCTTTGTCTCTGACTGCGTGCAGTGCAGTGCAGGGAATGAGAGTCAGGTCGAAGGGCTTGCATCGAAGGCAGCGGATAGCGCGGAGAGCGACACGCCGCCTCTGCCCAACTCACAGTTCGCAGTAACCTGAAACCAGGTCCCTCACGGACGGAAGCAAGGCGGCAAGGCCTCCGACACAACACAGAGCTCAAGTTGATCAGCCCAGCAACACCAGCAACAGTCTGTCTGCGAGCGCGCAGTCAGCGCTCCCTCGGCCAGACACGGATTTCACTGGAGACCTGTTTGTCACAGACTAGTGTGCAGGAAGTAGAAGCAGGCGTGTATCTCAACAAACTGTTCACACTCGCACTCAGGAGAAAAAATCACTTTTGCTCGGGCGCTCCTTCTCTTCCCTTCACCCTGCTCGATGGCCGAGCGCAAGCGCAAGCTGGATATCGGCGGCGAGGATGAGGCGGTGGCCGCGGTTAATGCGGCGCGGGCCAATCCGTCGCTGAACCCCTACAACGGCCGGACCTACAGCCAGCGCTACTATGACATCCTGTCCAAGCGCGTGGGTGGGTGGGGACGGGATGGCGATGCCGCGCAGGGCAGCCGCCTCTGCTTCCCCCCCATGCACCGCCCATCCTCTGAAGCCCTTGCACTGTGCTCCCCGCAGGCCTGCCCGTGTGGCAGGCGAAAGACGAGTTCATCAAGATGATTAACGGCCACCAGACGACGATCCTGGTTGGAGAGACGGGCAGTGGGAAGACGACGCAGATCGCGCAGTTCGTGGCAGAGGCTGGCTACTCCCAGGGCGGCAAGTCGATCGCGTGCACGCAGCCGCGAAGGGTGGCCGCCATGTCGGTAGCTCGCCGCGTCGCTGAGGAGATGGACTGCGCCCTTGGCGAGGAGGTCGGGTACTCGATCCGTTTTGAGGAGTGCACCGGGCCCAAGACATTTATCAAGTGCGTAGCGCTGGGCACCTGCATGCATGCACGCCGTGGTCGAGGGAAGGGGGGTGAGGGGGGGGGGGTGAGCGCGAGCGGCTGGCAGATTGTCTGCTGCATGCGGGCGCCATGCAGCGCCATGCATGCATGTGCATGCACGGCCGCGTTGTGATATGCGCGCTGATCCTGCCTGTACACGCACGCCCCGCCCCAGGTTCTGCACCGATGGTATGCTCCTGCGCGAGGCCATGAGCGACCCACTGCTGGAGAAGTACAGCGTGATCATCCTCGACGAGGCGCACGAGCGCACGCTGGCGACTGACGTGCTGTTCGGCCTCATCAAGGAGGTCCTCAAGCAGCGCACCGACCTTAAGCTCATTGTCATGAGTGCGACGCTCGAGGCTGAGAAGTTCCAGGGCTACTTCCTCGACGCGCCGCTGATGAAGGTCCCCGGACGGCTGCACCCCGTGGAGATCTTCTACACGCAGGAGCCGGAGCGCGACTACCTCGAGGCTGCGATCCGCACAGTCGTGCAGATCCACGCGTGCGAGCCGCCCGGCGATGTGCTGGTGTTCCTGACGGGCGAGGAGGAGATCGAGGACGCGTGCCGCAAGATCGCCAAGGAGGTCGGGCAAATGGGCGACAAGGTCGGCCCGATCAAGATCATGCCGCTGTACTCGACGCTGCCCCCGCAGCAGCAGCAGAAGATCTTTGACCCGGCGCCGCCGCCCGCGCGCGAGGGCGGGCCTGCTGGCCGCAAGATCGTGGTGTCGACAAACATCGCCGAGACGTCGCTCACGATCGACGGCATCGTGTACGTGATCGACCCTGGTTTCGCAAAGCAGAAGGTCTACAACCCGCGCATCCGCGTGGAGAGCCTGCTGGTGTCGCCGATCAGCCGCGCGAGCGCGCACCAGCGCGCTGGGCGAGCCGGGCGCACGCAGCCCGGCAAGTGCTTCCGGCTGTACACGGAGACGAGCTTCAAGAAGGACCTGCAGGAGCAGACGTACCCAGAGATCCTGCGCTCCAACCTCTCATCGACCGTGCTGCAGCTCAAGAAGCTCGGCATCAACGACCTGGTGCGTGGGTGGTGGGCACCAATGCAGTTGCGCATAGGTGCATGCCTGCATTGCGCCTTGGTCCCTTGTACTTGTGGATCCTCCAGGGGCATGCGCAGCCACGTGCACACACGTGCTGTGCAGCAAGCAGCATGCACTTTCATGCAAGCGTGGGACTCTGGTCAGAACTCATGTCTCTTCCTGAGACGCCTGTGGGCTTCATGTTACCAAGAAGAAGACTATTCATCAACGAGTGTTTACATGCGTCGCATGCACGCACACTGGCATGCAAGCAGGCATAGACTGCGCACTTGCGCGCGCCTCCCACCCACTATTCTCCTCACGGAACACACCGTCACATGCACCGCTGCCTCCCCTTCCTCCTCCCCCCTCCTCCCTCCCTCTCGCGCCTGGCCGTGCTGCGCAGGTGCACTTTGACTTCATGGACCCGCCTGCACCAGAGACGCTGATGCGCGCGCTCGAGCTGCTCAACTACCTCGGCGCGATCGACGACGACGGCGAGCTGACGCAGGTCGGCGCGACGATGTCCGAGTTCCCGCTCGACCCGCAGCTCGCCAAGATGCTGGTCGCGTCGCCTGAGTTCCGGTGCGTGGGGCGCGCGCATGCGCGCATGGGCGCACGTGAGCACGGAGCACGCACGCGCTCGCATGCATTCGCATGCGTGCCTTACTACACTGTTGCACTCCTCGATCACACTAACGGCGCATCCCTGTCTTCCTTCCTCTTGTGTCTTCCCTTCTTCGCGTCCGGTTCTGGTTGGTATCTCTCGTCACCTCCTCCTCCTCCTCCTCTCTTTTGCTGCTGCGTTTAATGTCGTTTTTTGTCTATCTGGTTTGTCAATGTTGCGGTTGGTGCTTCCTGAATATTTAGTTGCTCGAACGAGATCCTGTCCATCGCGGCGTGCCTGTCGACACCCAACATGTTCCTGCGGCCCAAGGAGGCGGCCAAGGCAGCAGACGAGGCCAAGGCCAAGTTCACGCACATTGACGGTGAGGCGGGCGGCAGAGGCGCGGGCGCCTCCAGGCATACACGCTTGCTCGCGGATGCATGGAAAACACGCGTGCCTCGCGCGCCGACCCCTTCTGCCCCCACACGCACCTGCCGCGCCCTTGCTGACACCGCGCTGCCTCGCTGTCTCGCTGCCTCCCTCCAGGCGACCACCTCACCTTCCTCAACGTGTACCATGCGTGGAAGAGCCACAATGAGGACGCCAGCTGGTGCTATGACCACTTCCTCAACGCCCGCTCCCTCAAGTCGGCCGACTCCGTGCGCACGCAGCTCGTGCGCATCTGCACACGCATGGGCGTCAAGCTCGTGTCGACGCCGTTTGACGCCAAGGACTACTACACCAACATCCGCAAGGCCATCACCAGCGGCTTCTTCATGCAGGTCGCGTACCTGGAGCGCTCGGGACAGTACCTCACAGTCAAGGACAACCAGCAGGTGTACCTGCACCCCTCGACGTGCCTCGACCACAAGCCGGAGTGGTGAGTGGGACTGCGTTAGCCGCGCGAGGGCGGGGCGAGGGCAGCAGCGATCAGGGCGCGTGCTGGCTGGGGGGGGGGTGAGGGGAGAGGGCCTGGCAGACGCGCCGCGGCGGGGAGGGCGGGGAGGTGAAGGGCGGGGCTGGAGGGGGGGGGGGGGGGGGCAAGCAACACACAGGCCTGCTGCACGCACTGAGCTCGCGCTGACCCTGCCCCGATCGCGCTCGACCGCAGGGTGCTGTACCAGGAGTTTGTGCTCACGAGCAAGAACTACATCCGCACGTGCATCGACATCAAGGGCGAGTGGCTCATGGACGTCGCGCCGCACTACTACGAGCTCTCCAACTACCCGCCCGGCGACTCGAAGCGCGCGCTCGAGCGCCTCGTGGCAAAGAAGGAGCGCGACCAGAGCGACAAGTTCTGATGGCAGCGCGCCCAGCGCTGCGCGTGCTGCGTGCGTGTCCACATTGAGGCGGCGTTTGTTTTAGCCCACTGTGTTTTTTTGTCAGGAGAGTCGGGGGGGTGGGATTTATTGTAACTGTCTACATCGCTGCAAACACGTCTGTGCCTGGGGGCACACTCTCTCAACTTGCCGGGCAAGGTGCCGATGGGTTTGGTTCTGTTGGGCTCTGGTGGCACGCGCTCCATGCAGCTGTGGGCGCGGCTTTTTCAGAGATTCAATTCGAGTTGGTTACATCCACCGCCAGCGGTCACAATCAGTTCCAGCGGGACTATCAGACAGCAGGCACGAGGCCCGCCAAAAAGGTAAATCTACAAAAGCAGCCCGCAGCAGCAACCACACCCACACCGCATCAGAGAGGTGTATCCTGGACTTCAAATAAATGGGGGTCCTGTCTATCAGTTCAGGGTCCACAGCGTCCAGTCCAGTGCACAGCGCGCGGCAGCAGAGGGTCAGGTCTCTCGAGTTCACGTGTGGTGCACAACCGCCTGAGCGAGCCGCAGTGCCAGCGCGAGCCATGATCACAACTCTTGCGGGTTGTGATGCGCCAGGTACTCTGATGGGATCTTGCCAGCGTATGCGGCACCTGCGCCTGGGTGCCCGGACTGCGACCAGCATGTATCGCGGGGTCACGACACGACACGTCCGCCCGACTGCCCCTCTGCCACGGTACCCATGTAGGCATGCATGTACGAGCGCACACACACAACCCCCTCCCCCCCTGCCCCAGAGCCACGGCATGCACTCTCATGCCTGGTGCCAGGAGTGCCACCTGCCCCATGCACACACGCCCCATGCATGCCCCAGATGGGCCCACCTTGAAGCTCTCAGTCCACTGCAGGAGTTTCTTGACCTCAGGGTGCTCCTTCAGGGCCTCCTTGTGCGCCTGCTTGCCTCCTTGTTGTTTCAAGTGCAGTGCAGCAGTTGTAGTGCACAAGAAGCTCAGCAGCAACACCACGGCCAGCAACACCACACCGAGTTTGGTGCGGCTTGGCATTTTGGGCACTGTTCTCCTTGTTGGGGCTTGTGCTTAGCTGAGGCTCTGCAGCGCGACCGCACAGTCACAGGACTGGGCAAACACACCTTTATGTGGGGAACACACCTTATATCACCGCTCACTCCCTCCCGTGCTCCTTGTGTGTTCAGACGCTTAAGCTAGTTGCCTTTGACGCCAATTGCCGCCAAACGTTGTGGCCCACTGCATCACCATGGGTACTGGCGGCGGAGCACGCCACGGTGGCGGGGTTTCTCTGGAGAAATTCGCCGAGGCCAAGAAGAGCACGTACGACAAGAAGGCCGCTCTAGCTGTGTCTCGAGAGGAGGAGCTGCGGAAGCGATCCAAGTACAAGAAGCTCAAGTCTCGGCTTGCGGCCGAGGGCGTGCAGCTCGCAGCAGCGCCGCAGTTCACTGACAACGGTGCGGCCCATGCATGGGCACGAGGCGTGTGCGTGGTGTGTGTGACACTGCTCTGGTGGAGGCGCTGCTCTGCGTCGCGCCATGCATGCATGGAGACTCTAAAGAGAACGCCCGGATGGATGCATGCCACTACGCATGCTGCCCCCCCCCCCCACACACAACACCACCCCACCCCAAACACACCCACACACTCAACCTACACCCCCAACCCCAACCCCGACCGCAGTCGCGGCACTGGAGGCGGAGCTGGTGTCTCCAGAGTTCAGGGAGGCGCAGGAGGCACGGCAGCGGCCGCAGAAGCGCAAGCGGCAGGGCGGGGCCGAGGCGGTGGCTGGCGCTGCCCCCAGGGAGGAGGACGACGGGCGAGGGCAAGGTGGGTGGCGGGTGCAGGCGCTCGTCCTCTTGCCCGACACGCTCGAGCACGACTGCCGTACGTGCAGTGCACGCATGCCAGGCCAACACAGGCGCCCCCTCCCTGCCCACCTCCCACAACCCCGGGTGCAGGTCACGCGCACTGTGCCGCATTCCATCCCACCACCCCAACTCACACCCTGATTCACCTTGCACCCCACAGGCGCGCACGCGAGCTCCTCGTCTCCGCCCTTTTTGCCGTCGCAGCGCTTCCAAGGCTCCCGCCCCGGGTACAAGTTCCAGAAAGGGCCGCAGGGCATCGGCTATTACGTCGACACGGTGCAGCAGCAGCGCGGCACACAGCAGGTGCAGACAAAGAAGGAGCGGCACGCCGCACAGGCAGTGGCAAGCGGGCAACGACAGGAGGAGGAGCAGCAGCAGCAGCAAGGCGGCAGCGCGAGGGCCGCAGCCAGGGATGCCAGCGCTGCCGCATCGGCGCCTGCGGTGCCCGGCAGCGTGCCGCACGGGCGGCAGCCTGCGGGCGCGGGTGCACGCACGCACGCGCCGACGCAGCTCGAGCGGCTGGCCTCGAAGGTGCAGGGCGACAAGCAGGCGGCGCGCGCAGCGCGCGAGGCGGCGGCTGCGGAGCGAGCAGCGCGCGACGCGCGTGTGCGCGAGTCTCAGCGCCACCGCTCCGGTGACCGCCACAAGATGCTCATGCGCACGCCCAAGGGGCAGCCGCTAATGAAGTTCCGTATGGACAAGATCCTGTCGGTGCTCGAGCGCGAGCGCCAGGGTTAGTTCCAGTCACTGAATGGGGTGGGGCGTCGGTCGCGCTGTCGGCAAGAGCGGGCAAGAGCGTTGGAAAACCGTTGTCAAGGGACGCGGGAATACGGCCGATCCCCCAGGCATCAGCGGGCGCAGAGGTGCCCTTGGTCCTGGTGGGTCTCGGTGGTGCAATGCGCCCACCAGCACCGCAACTCTGGACACTCGCAGTCCTATTGAGCCTCCCACCTGTAATTAAGTCTGACTCCAGTCAAAGGGGCTCGATTAACGGAGGCGCGTTCTCGTCGCCGATCCCTGGACCCAGCAATGCGGCGCTGCTGGTGACGAGGATCTCCGTGTCGCTGACGAGCGGGGTAAAATACGACTGGCCCGGCTCCTGCTAGACTGCCCCTCGGTGGAACACTTCAGGAGCGGCTTGCCCGGCGCTGCCATGGCTTGGCGAGTAGCCGCGGCGCTGCCGCGGCCCGTTCTGGGAGACGGCCCTTATCCTCCCCCCATGCAGGACGCCATGCGGCACCGATCTCGACGAGTTTGATCGACGAGCGGAGGAGCTGGCGCCCGTCAATGCATGCTGGACATTGGTCAAGATGGCTGCCCGTGGAGGCGGGCTACCATCACGGCTTCAGCGGTGGCGACCGCCGAGGCAACACAGAGTAAATCCGCTTCAGCAATCGCAGCGTTCGTCACCGCGCCCATCCTCGGGGTCGCTCGTCTGCCGGTGACTGGCGTTGGAAGGTCTTCAGGCAGCCTCCATGACAACTCTGCCGTTCATGCCCCCCTGGAGGGTGGGACCTGGCCATGCATGAGGCATGGGGCGCCGGCTGAGCCCCATGCAAACGAGAGCTGGACAGCCATGCACTGCCAGGCGGGGACCGTTTCAGTCAGCGCCAGTCGGCTCTGCCGGCTTGACTGGCCACAAGGCCACTACTGTGACCTTGAGGAAGGTCCTCTCCTATATGCTCCTTGCCAGGAGGCGCAGCACCAGGCGCTGTGGCCCGCTTTCCTCGCCGCCAAGGTTGCGGGGAAGCGGGCGCAGTTCCACTGCGCGCGCCTCGTCGTTGACGGCGAGCGGGTGCCTGCACCTGCTTGCTAGATGGCATTCCCTCTGGGGGTGTTTTTGAAGGGGAGGTGGCGCCACACGCGTGCGGTGGCGGGTGCGGTGTGGTAGCTGAGTAGAGTGCTGCGGCGGGTGTGCTACTAGCCCCGCTTCCGGTGGTCTGGGGGAGGGCTTTTTGGTTCCTTCATGGTTTTATACCTTGGGTCCGCCCTCTGGCCATTTGAGGGGCGGGGTGTGCAGCCTGCACAGTGGTGCTGCTTGCTTGGCGCCCGCCACCAAGTGTGGATGGCGTTACCGTGGGCTACTTGTAGCTTGACCTTTTGTGGGCCTTGAGCCTTGATTCTCTAAGTCCCACTGGAGCTTTGGAACCGTACGTGTGACCGCCAGAAGTGGATTGTAAAACTCTCATCATCATCATCTCATCATCATCATTGCCAGACATGTCTCTCAGAGACCGCTGTTTGGGGTAGTTTAGCGGCGGGAGCGGTAGTCTATCGGCCGGGAGCCGGCGGTGCTCTAGTACTTAAGTGTGCTGGAGTATCGGCGGGTGTCTCTAGTAGAAGAGTAGCCTGCTTAGCTGGAAACCCCGTGTTACTGTTACTGTTACCAGTCAAACCCCTCCCACCTGCAACTGCGTCTGACACTGATCTGCCCCTGGCACGCGTGTGTGCTCTCGTGTGCCCCCCACCATCTTTACTGTTGGTCAGCAAGATGCTGCTCGAGCGGTGCAAGGGAATAGAGGCCTCCTCTAGGGTTGAGCATGTGTGTTTTCCCGCCCTTCTCGCGTCAGTTGGGAACACAAATCACTCTCGTTAAAGGCAATCCAAGTGGCTCCTCCTTCCCGCGGTGTCCGATACTGCGTCCGAACGCCCGCTGCTTCAGCCCGCCCTTCAGCCGATCCATCCACCACAAGAGGAGAGGTGCGTCAGTCGGGCTCTCTCCACCCGCCCCTCCCCCCTCCCCCCTCTCCTCCCCTCGTCCCGATATCGAACAGCGGGCATGGGGAACTTTGGCCAACCTTGCTTGGGGTGCGAGACGTGTGCCGAGGCAGGAGCGCAGTTGTAGGCGCAGTTGGGCCTTGCGCGCCAATCGTGAAGGTGAGCTCTCTGAACAGCGCCCCGCCTGCTGTTTAGTTGCTCTGGCTGCCACAGACAACAGCCATGCGTGTCAGTGCGGCCGTGCTGCAGACGCGCTTGGCCAGACGCGCTTGCCCCACAAGCAGCACACCACATACCCCGCCTTGGCACGACGCCGTGACCTGCACCGTGCACCGATGCCATGCCGTCCTCCGTTGGCGCAATGGAGGCGTGGTCCATTCCTGCCATGGGGGAGGGCAAACCATGTAGCATGCCCTCCCCATCTAGTCACGCCCCCACTCGCAACAGGCCTGGGGGCAGCTAGCTGTGTAGTGCACATAAGCACACACTGGCTGCTGCATTACACCGCACTGCACGTGCTCCACTACTCCCATCCGCAGTGCACGCGTGCTGTGCGTTGGCAAGCACAGCCCCTGCACGCCACGCTCCCCACTGAGCCGTCGGCTGTATTCTCTAACCGCCAGTGTGCTCCGCGCCCCACGCAGGCCGCTACATGCACACCATGGTGCCGCGTGCCGCGGGCCTGCTGCTGCTCGTGCTGCTCCCGCTCGCCGCTGCCGGCAGGAGTCTCAACCAAGACGCCGCGTGGACATACGTGAGTGTCTGAACCCTCGGGGACACCGCAGCCCCCGCAGCCCGGCAGCAAAAACCCGAAATCTTGTATGGGGTACGCGTGTGTGTCGGCCGGAGTGGTGCCGTCGGGCCCGATACCACCCGCCCACCGCACAACGCAGCCTCAGTGCCCGCTTGAAACGCACGTCGTATGTCTACGCTAGGCGCCGCCACTGACAGCAGCCGTGCTGTGCGACCCGTGCGTGTGTGCGCGCAGGAGGGTGTTGAGGGCATGTTCCCACAGTGCAACAACTCCCAGACCAACTTCGGCGAGGACCCCGTCGGCGCACTCACGATCGACGAGTGCCAGGCGTGCCTGCTGTACGTGACGGGCGTCGTAACCCTGCCGCCGTCCGCGCTTCCGTCGATCACGGCCGCAAGCGAGAACACCGCACAGAGCTGGCTGTGCTACGGCCTGTGCCAGAACACGTCCGTGTGGCAGTACGATAACGTCGGCACCACGGCCAAGGACCAGTGCGTGCAGTGCATCTCGACGAAACCTGCGCTCGCGTGTCAGATGTGGTGAGCAACGCTCCGAGGCCTATCACACGGTGTTGGGGCCCACCGCATGGGGTGCATTGGGTGTGGGGTGGGGGGAGCTTGGGGGAAGACGGGAAGGGGGGGTAAGCTGGGGGAGGGGGGAGGAAAGAAGTCAGGGGGGGGAGGAAGGGGGGAGGGGGAGAAAGGGCAGGCTGTGTTGGGGCTGTGCACCCCACCCTCACTGCAGGAGCAGTCGGCGCGCCACAAGAGTGCGCTGAGGCAGCATTCAGCCACCCACATGCCGCCAACCTGCCACCACAATTGCTTAGGGTTAAGGGTGAACCCTCAAAACCCTTAAACCCTTTACTAAGTGAAGTCCTTAAATCCTAAACCCTTCACCCCTAAGCTCTTAACCTCCACCGCCGCCAGCAGCTATAATAACGTGCGCAACCGCCGGACCGGCCTCGCAGGCAAGTCCACGCGGACCTCCTCACTCCTCCCCCCCCCCCCCATCTGCACCGCAGCTTTGAGAATGTGCCCAGCCGTTGGACCGGCCTTGCGGGGAACCTGCCGGGCGACACCCCAAACGCAGCCCTGGTGACCGAGGCGCGCTCATGGTGCCTCGAGTGTGCCGTGGAACCATTCACCTACGCAGACCCGAGCCAGCTCAACGCATACACCGTCGCGTGCGCTGCGTGTGAGTGTGTGTGCGTGTGCATGTGTGTGTGTGTGTGTGTGTGCATGTGTGCGTGTGTGTGTTGTGTGTGTGTGGGGGGGGGTGCGTGCGCGCGGCTGTGATGCGTGCGTGCGCCGTACATCGAACAGCACGGCAGCGGCGCATGCCCAGCCACCAGGGCGCATGCGTGCCCCGCTCCCAAGCCAGCGCGTGTGGCCCACCGCCCGCCCCCTGCATGTGCGCCTGATCCTGCCTGCCCCTCCCCCGGCATGCATCGGTGGACGCAGGCGCCAACATCCCCGATGGCCGTGAGGAGCGCAATTGGTGCTTTGCCTGCATCAAGGAGCTGTATGCTCAGGTGCGTTGGGGGGGGGGAGGGGGGAGGGGGGGCAAGGGGTGGAAGGGGGGAGGGGGGGAGGGAGAATGGGAGGGGAGGTACTCTGCCGACAATGCTCACACACACACACACACACATACACACACCGTGCTTCCCGATGCCGCTCCCCTGTGCTGATCTTGATCTGCACACACACACACACACACACACACACACACACACACACACACACACACACACACACACACACACACACAAGCACGCCCGCACGCACGCCCGCACGCGCGCAGTTTGAGCCCTTGGGCATCAAGTCCAAGTGGGAGACTGAGGAGCGCTTCAACGACTGGGGCGCGTGCGCTGCAAAGGCGAATGAGACATACTGGGTCAACACGGGCGTGGTCGCGGCAGGCGGCATCTTCACCATGTGCGCGCAAGACGACTTTACCGCCCCGCCATACGTGTACACCACGCCAGTGCTGTCCACCGCGGGCTGCAAACAGTGCATGCAGGCGGCGCTGAACGAGACCGCACAGCCGGCCAACTCATCCAAGGTGACAAACCTGCGGTTCAGAACCCGGTACCATGAAGTATACAATACTCGCCCATCCAGGCATCCAGGCTTCCAACGTTATACTCCAAGGTACCCTCCCCCCCCTCCCCGCGCTATCAATCACCAAGCCCCTAACCACTCTTGCTGAGCGCTCTCCACAAGCATGTAACCTCCCCACCCACCCCCACCCCCACTCACCCACCCACCCCTGCTGAAACCAACACCCTCTTTGCAGGCGTACGCGTGCGCGACTGCGTGCCGCAACCCAAACTACGCACCCGACGTGGGCGTCGAATCAGTCACCGTGGCTTTTGAAGAGCTGGCGGACGCGTGCGTTTCGTGCGTCGCTGACCCAAACGTGGTTGACGCGTGGGGGTGCAAGAACTGGTGCGCGCGCATGGCGGCCATGGCGGCCACGACACAACAGCAACGCTGCCCTCACCCACCCACCCACCCACGCCTACCCCATGGCCCATACCCGCCCCACCTGGTCCCACACGCACCCTGTGTGCCCCCCCCCCCCTTCCCCCCTTACATACATGCGCACAGCATGTAACGGCTGTGTAAGTCCTCGTGCGGTGCCAATTTATGTTTCGAGCACCTGCCCCCCCACCCCCCCCGGCGATGCCTCTCATGTGTGCCTCCTCCTCTGTCCCCCCCCCCGCCCCCCCCCCCCCCACACACACACACTTGCATGCACGCAGCTTGCAGCAGAATTTTGAGGCCGGCTACGGTGTTACTTCTTTCTTCGAACCAGCTGTGTGCCTCACGTGCGTTGCGGGTAATCCGTTCAAGGGCAAGATTTCTGCGTACGACTGGTGAGCTGTGGGCGGGCTGGCGAGCGGGCGGGCGGTGCGAGCCTCATCGAATTTTTCCCCCTAGCTAGTGTACAGTACTTCAGTACAGGTGCGATTCGTGGTCGTCACGGCACAGATCACGGCGCGCTGCCGTGAATTTGGGTTTGAAGTTGGGATTATTCTCAAGTGGGGGGGGTTCTCAGACAACGAGAAACTCTGGGAATCGAACGACCTCACTGCAGCTAGGGACAAAGAGCACGGGGAAGGGTGGAAGATTGAGTGTTGGGCAGGGCCGCATTTTGGTGGCACCCCACGACCATGCCCACCACCTGATGTGGTCATTGCCTGTTTGGCCTTGCCCCCATTCTGACGCACATGCAGCGCGCTTGCCAATGGTGCCGTTCCGTTTTAACCCTGCGCTGCCGTGTCATCTTACACTAGACCCTGCCTCCAGGGCGTGCGGCGAGTGCGCCATGGTTGAGGAGGAAACCCTGCGCAACCTTTGCCTCGATTGCATCATGAGCTCCGCGACTGCGGCTTCGGCGGGTGACGGCATCGACGCGCTGCTGGCGGACGAGGTGCAGGTGTCCGATGCAGCCACGCGCGTGTGCTTGTGCATCGACATGATCAAGGTGGGTGCGTGATGCGTGGCGGGTGGGGTGGGGCATGCAGCGTAGGATGGATGGAGGGCGCGCGTTCGGGGGGTTGGAGAGGAGGGAAGAGGGGGGGCGGCTTGGGGGGCAGCTTTGGGGTGTGGCTCGGGTTGGGTGGGTCGAAGGTGGCTCGGGAGGGGGCTTGGAGTGGCTTGGGGGTGGGGTCGAAGGTGGCTTGGGGGTGGCTTGGGGGGGGATGTGGCTGGGGCCGGGGCGGAGCTGGGCGTGGGCGGGGCTTTTGCTGACCCTCAACCATCGGCACGTCATCGTCCCACGAGTCCTCCACCACCAGTGGCAAAATCTACCCCTCTGCAGGGCTGGCTTGGGGACCTGCCCCTGCTGATGCCCACCATAAACCCCTCGCCCTGCTCCACCCCTCCCCTCCTTCAACACGTCCACGCGAGGCCAGTGCAGTCTGTCTGCCACCGATCATGGACGGCGCAAACCCTAGCTAGCTGCTGCTCACACCGCATCCACCCACCCTCACCCTAAAACCCTGAACCCAAATCCCTCACCCTAAACCCTGATAGTCTTTGCTGGAAAGCCGATGTAACTGTAACTGTAACTGTAAACCCTCAACCCTACACCCCAAACACAGGCATCGACGTGGTCCCAGGGCGGCAAGTCGTACAATGATTGGTTCACTGCGGCCTGCCCCGACTGCAACGCCCTCGAGCGCACGTGCTACAAGAAGCGCAAGTGAGATCATGGGCGCGCGTGTGCATGCGCGTGTAGCTGTGGGTGTGGGTGTGTTTGTGTGTCTGTGCGTGTGTTGGTGAGTCTGTGTGTGTTGGTGTGTGTGTGTGTTGGCGTGTTGATGTGTCTGTGTTGATGTGTGTGTGTGTGTGTGTGTTGGCGTGTTGGTGTGTCTGTGTTGATGTGTGTGTGTGTGTGTGTGTGTTGGTGGGTGTGTTGGTGGGTGTTGGTGGGTGTGTGTTGGTGGGTGTGCGCTGGTGGGTGTGGGTGGGTGGGTAGGTGGGTGTTGGTTGGTGGGTGGGTGTTGGTGTTTGCTGGTGTGTGGTGGTGTGTGGTGGTGTGTTGGCATGGTGGTGTGGTGTGAGTGTGATGGTCACCAGGAGCCGGGACGAGATGAGTGGGGGGGCGGGGCGGCAGTGGGCACGAGTGGCGTTTGTCTGTGGTGAATCCACCGGCACAGGCTTGCCCTCAACACATAAAACGGGTGCAACTGGCGCCAGTGATTTCCTTTTCGGCTGTCCACAGCCATTTGGCTGTATTCCGGCTGTACTTTGACCTTGCACACAGCTCAACCCATCCGGTGGATTGTAAGTCTGACTAGCCTGCCAGACAAAGCACGTCAACAGCTTTCAAATGACCTATGTATGAGGACAAACGGTCAACGGGAGGTTCACGGTCAACGCGGTCAAAGCAAAATCCGGCTGTGAAAAAAAAATCATGAAAAGGAAATCACTGACTGGCGCGCATGTTCACCACCCCGACGCCGACCCTGCTCCCCCCTCCTACCCTCCCCCTACCACCCACTACCCCGCGTGGCAATCTCCTGGCTGGCTACCTTCCCCCCCATCCCCCCCATGCACCCTCCCCCCTTGTGCCCCTCGACTGCAACTGCAACTGCAGCCCAACCTCCCCCCTCACCCTCACCTAAGATAACGCCGACCCAACCCTTGGCCTGCCCTTGACATCTCACCCCACACACCGCAGCATCACCGTGCCCGTCAACTTCACCGACGACCTCCCGACCTTCATGGAGCAGTACGCCGGCACCTGGGGCCTCATCCATGTCGATGACTCCACTGGCATCAACGGGACCGTTGACCCGACGACGCTCGGCATCAAGTGCCACGACTGCATGGTGGCGTTTGAGGACGCGGGGAAGAACGCTGCCTCGTGCGAGCAGTACTGCATGAACCCCTACACAATGAGCTCTGCCGAACAGGTTGCCAGCTGCTTCACCTGCCTCGACACCAAGTCTGTCCTGGGTGCGGCCTACGGCGGAGGAGACGTCAGTGGCTGCGAGTCTTGCATCCAAATGACTGACGACAATGACAAGCGCGAGGCGTGCATGGGCTGCCTGTACCTGACCACCAAGTGGCCGGACACCAGGGACTGGGCCTGCATGGAGTGTGAGTGGAGTGCACGGCAACCGAGGGATCCAATCAGTGTTGTCCTGTGCATGCGCACGACGGGGTAGACACACCGCGTGACACACACAAACGCCACTCGTCTCCCTCTCACACCTTCACACTCACACCCACACACCACACAGGCTCCAAGTTCACCGCCCAAGCCTCGATCGACACCTGCCTGCTCTGCCTGTCCAACAACGTGCTCGACCCCTGTGACTGCGTCGACGGCACAACGCGCGGCTGGCTGAGTGAGTTGCCGGCATGCGTGCACCGCAGGCATGGTTGGGATGGATGGTGGGATCGGAAGTGTTGGGTCTTCCGACTCCCACCTTGCGTGGCCCACGCCCACACACACCTGACACAGTGCTTCCACTGCATGCATCTGTGCAGACTATGCGGCACAGGGGCTGTGCCTCAACCAGGCCACGCTCAGCATGATGGTCGTCAACCAAACCGCGATTGCTGACCCCGACGCGGCCAGCACGCTCGTAGAGTGTGCCAAGGCAGCTGGCAAGTCCCTGTTTGGTCTGATGAACAGCGAGTGCTACACATTCACCGCCAACGTGCCGTTTGTCACCGACTTCATCACCGACGTCGGGGAGACCACCTGCAGCGGTGAGTGCACACACGCGTGTGCGTGCGTGCTCGGCGGCGTGCATGCATGTATAGCGTGCGTGCGTGTGCTGGGGTGCTGGGGGTATGTGGGGGGCGGAGGGTAGGGGCAGCGCCCGCATGCCAATACGTGTCTGGGCGGCTAGGCGCGTGGATAGCAACGCCCGGGGTTCACCATTGTGCACGCGCGCGCTCACAGCTCAACAACACGCCACATGCACGCACGCCGCACACACACGCCGCACACGCGTTGCTTGCCATTGGCCGCAGAGGGCGCTGACTGTATGTGCCTAAACGGCCCCCAGCTCCCGGTGTGAGCCTCGCTTGGGGGCATTGAGACCGGCCTAAAAGGCCGGCACACATGTCGCCACCTGGTCGACGTCACACTCCCAAGGCCCGGCCCGTGCCACACCGAGTGGTTCTTTGGGATTGCGCCGCAGTGCAGACGTGTGGTGCGTTGACACGTGGGGTGCGTCTGCAGTCTGCGGGAGCGCGCCTCCCGGGCCCCTGTGCCTCGCCTGCGTGCGATTCACTGGCGGCATGCCTGTGAGGGGGGGCGTGTGCGACATGCTTGTACGACATGCCCGGCTATGGCACGCACGGTGCTCATGGTACGGAGCCTGCCTCTGCATGACGATGATGGTGGATGATGGAGTTTACAGTCGAGTCTGAGTAGGACTCCTAGGACGAACGAATACAGTGCCAGGCGTGACAGACAGACACACAATGACAGGCCGTTGAATTGAAGGTCTGTGTTTGAGCGTGCTCAGGATAGGGTCGGGTGGAGAGCCGTGGTGTACGGTCCGGCTGCCCCTCAGGCGCCGGCCCCTCCACCACGGCGGTCAAGTAGATTGGCAAGCGCCACTTGACCCCCTATCCCCTAGAAGCAGTTAGGACCTATTTTGGAGGCGTCGCACAATAGCTCTCCTTTTTGCTCTGGGACTACACGTTGGCAGGCAGCCGGCTGGTGGCTACCGCCCCTCACAAGTAATTGTTAGGGCCAGAACTGGACTTGGGTCTAGGCGGTGGTACTAGGACTAGAGGTAGTCTTTGCTGGAAAGCCGATGTAACTGTAACTGTAACTGTGTGTGCTGCTGTGTCTCGTAGCAACTGTGGGGTGTGTGACAGGTGTTGGGAGCCTCGTGATGGAGCACATATAATACAGCACAAGGGTCGTGAGCGCCAGACGGGCTCACGACTGCGGGAGCGTGGGCAGGAGCCTTGATACGCTATGATTAACGGGTGCTCCGCCAGCTTCTTTTGGGTAGCTTCCTGTAGCTACCAAAAGTGTGACATGCGAGCTGGGAAGCTGGAGGAAGCTGGCCGCGTACCGAGTTCATAAGCCCGGGCTTTATAGCCCCCGCCTGTCACCTTACGAGCGGCGCACTTGTAACACGTGTTATACCCAGTCCCTCGCCATGCCTGCAGACCAATTGGCTTGCAAGCCAGCCGACCCCCAGCCTGACGACTGCTCACCTCTGTGCCGCTGTGCTCACCGACGGTCTGCCTTGCCCCGTCCTGCTTGCAAGCCCAAGCCCTCCACTGTCCCCGCGCACGCTTGCATCCTCCGCCTGCCTGTGCTGTGCACGCCTCCCCCTCCGCCCCCCTCGGAGCTAGCTCTAATAACGGTGACTCCTGCTCATAGTTACATCGCAGGAGTAGCCCGCCCCTTAGGTCCCTTCGTAATTACGCGTATTGTCAGACATCACTATGGCTGCTGTCATCATCAGGCTGGACCGAACGTGCTGGAAGTTTTTATTTATGTTGGTGGTTTTGGTTACAATCATCAATTTGGCGGAGTCTCATCTTCAAGACTGATCGGCGCTCAACACCTGAATGGTGATAGGCGCTCAACACCCACTGGTGCCCCACCCTTGCGGCATGGGCAGGATGCCGGGCAGGATGCCTCTTCAAAACTCTGTCAACACGTGTCAAGATCCCTTGCCGTGGTCCCGTCCACTGCTCCACACTGCCCCCTCGCGCCTGCAGGCCCCAGTCCCCCACGCCTGCGTGGGGGGCCTCAACTCATCTACACATGTAGGAGACGGCCAGTGCCAGTGTGGCTGTGTGCACAGCTACAGCTCTAGCCAGACGCCACACGCGTGTACGCCCGCCCGCCAGCCTCACGCCAGCAGTTCCGCCCCGCCCCTCGCCCTGTCATTTGGTGCCATCGGCACAAAGTGCAGCCGCTTGAGCATCAGCTCGCGCCCACGCACCACGACTCCGCTCACCCCCCACTGCAGCTCCTCCCACCCCATCCCCTCCTCCACCACCTCTGCGTGCAAGGGCGACACCAGCGGCACGCCCAAGCGCACAAGCACGCCCATCGGAAGGGGCGAGAGGCAGCGGCTCAGCGTGTACACGTCGCGAACAGGCTCGGCTGACGCAGACGCAGACGCGGACGGGGGGGCGGGCGGCGCAGCGCCGTCGCTTGAGGTCTCGGCGCCGCCCGTGCGGTGCACCTGCGGGGGGCGGGGACGGGGGGGGGGGGGGCGGGCAGCAGCAGCAGCGTGCGTGAGTGGCGGAGACGGGGGTGCGGCGGGCTGTGGCAGCAGCGCGCGAGCGTCACACGGTGCCTACCGCCCAGCCACTCGCATACGCGCACACGCACACGCGCACAACCACACCCCATCGCACCTGGTACCGCTGCGTCGCAGTCTCCAGCAGCAGCACATCAGTCAGCAGTCGTGCGGACGCCCCACCCACCCGCGCACACGCCCACCCGCACCCGCACCCGCACACAACCACACCCCATCGCACCTGGTACCGCTGCGTCGCAGTCTCCAGCAGTAGCAGCACATCAGTAAGCAGGCGTGCGGATGCCCCACCGACGTACAGTTAAAGGTACGCACACCCATCCACGCACAAACACACACACACGCCCAAATCGCCGCACCTGGTACTGCTGCGTCGCAGGTCTCGAGCAGCAGCACGTCTGTCAGCAGGCGTGCGGACGTCCCACCCACTCGCGCACACGCCCACCCGCACACGCACACAACCACATCCCATCGCACTTAATACCACTGCGTCGTAGTCTCCAGCAGCACGTCAGTCAGCAGGCGTGTGGACGCCCCACCAACGCACACGCCCACCTGCACACCCATCCACGCACAAACACACACACACACACCCCATCGCCGCACCTGGTACCGCTGCGTCGCAGTCTCCAGCAGCAGCACATCAGTCAGCAGGCGTGCGGACGTCCAGTGCGGCGGCTTGAGCCCGCGGTCGGCAATCGCAGCAAGCGTGTACTTGAGCCACGGCTCGTTGCACAGGTTGTACTGGACGCTGACCTCCTGGCCAACCTGCGGGCGTGCGTGTGGATGCGTGTGTGTGTGTGTGTGTGCGTGTGTGCGTGTGTGCGTGTGTGCGCGCGTGTGTGTGTGTGAAGAGTGGCGGCACACGCACCCAGCACCGCCCCCCGCCCCCTCTCCCCCGCGCCCTGCCCTGCCACCTTGACGCCCCCTCGCCCCGTTGACCGCGTGTTCTGCGGCCGGTTGAGCGTCGCGTTGACGGTCGGGTAGGGCGCTGGAACCTCACTGACGCTGGGGTCGAGGTCAATGGTGGTGCCTGAGCGGGTGATGAGCCAGCAGCCCTCAACCTGTGTTCGTGTGCGTGTGTGTGTGTGTGCGTGTGTGTGTGTGTGAGTGTGTGTGTGATGGGGGGGGGTAGGGGAGGGAGGTCAGTGGCGGTGCGTCAGCGGGTGGTGAGCCAGCAGCCCTCGACCTGGGTGCGTGTGTGTGTGTGTGTGTGTGCGTGTGTGTGTGTGTGTGAGTGTGAGTGTGTGTTTGATGGGGGGGGGTAGGGGAGGGAGGTCAGTGGCGGTGCGTCAGCGGGTGGTGAGCCAGCAGCCCTCGACCTAGGTGCGTGTGGGTGTGAGGGTGTGTGTGTGTGTGTTTGATGGCGGGGGGGGTAGGGGGAAGAGGTCGATGGTGGTGAGTGATGAGCGAGCAGCCCTCGACCTGGGTGCGTGTGCGTGTGGGTGTGAGGGTGAGTGTGCGCGCGCGTGTGTGTGGGAGAGGGTGAGGTAGGGGAAAGAGGTCGATGGTGGTGAGTGATGAGCCAGCAGCCCTCGAACTGGGTTCATGTGCGTGCGTGCGCGTGTGTGTGTGTGTGTGAGCGTTGGTGTGAGTGTGTGTGTGTGTGTGTGTGTGTGAGGATGTGTGAGAGAGGGGGGAGGGAGGCGGGGGGAGAGGGTGGTGGGGGGGGGGGCAAGGGGGGAGTGAGGAGGGGGGGGCAGCAGGCACTGTGCAGCGGAGCAGGCAGCCCTTGGACGAGCAGCCCCTAGAGGAGCACCACGCTGCTACACACACACATACACCCACATACACACACAGGTAGTGGAGCACACACACGCACGCACACACACACTCACATGCGCATGCATGCACACAAACCCTCCCCAACCGTGCACCTGGACGAGCAGCACGATGTCCAGACCTCCACGCACACACACACACACAACACACACACACACAACACACACGAATACACACACACAAACACACATGCACACATACACACACACGCTGCACCCCACCCCCATCCACACACCCTCCCCACCCACACACCTGGAACGCGCATCCCTTGACGGGCGAGCACCACGCGCGGCTCTTCAAAAAGCGTGCCTGCACGTGCGTGCATGTGTGGTGTGTGTGGTGTGTGTGTGTGTACCACCCCACTATGTGTGTGTGTGTGTGTGTGTGCCACCCCACTATGTGTATGTTCCAGCTCGCTATGTGTGTGTGTGGACAGCGTGGTCGTCGCTCGTCGAGTGCTGCTCGGTCCAGGTGTGCGGCAGGAGAGGGGAGGGGGAAGGGTGTGGTGTGTGTGTGCGTGTGCGTGTGCGTGTGCGTGTGCGTGTGCGTGTGTTGAGATACAAGGGTCCTCGACTCACGACACGATTTCCACAGGGTGCTTAAGCACAGGCAAGAGCCGTTATTAAGGTTGCCCAAGCGGTGGGAACTGCATCGTATTGATCTCTTTCTCTCTGTGGTTGTGTGTGGGTATAGTGTGTGTGTGTGTGTGTGTGCATGTGCGTGTGTTTGATTCTGGCGGCGGTGAATGAGGGTCGGGGCATGCCCACGCCCCCCCCCCCCCCCCGCCTCATCGCCCACTGGCACGAAAGTGGCGTGTTGCGAGCACCCCCCCCCCCACACACACACACCAAGGTGGCGCGTTGCGAGCCCTTAAACCGCGCGTGCAACGCACGCAAACACGCACGCACACACACACACGCACACACACACACACACACACCTTTGACGGGTATGTCTGCTGCGGCGGCACCAGGCGCAGCAGCACGTGCAGCTCCTGAACCTGCATGTGTGTGTGTGTGTGTGCGTGCATGTGTGTGTGTGCGTGTGTGTGTGCGCGGGTGCGTGTGTGTGTGGGGGGAAGCGAGGGCGTGCCCCCCCCCCCACACACACACACAGACTCCCTGCGTGTTGCACATCCGCAGCGTGCCGCTGCCCCAGCGCGCGCTCACACATACAACGCCGCACGCACGCACACACACACACACACACACACAGCACCGCACACCTTTCCCCATCGACAGCGTCCACTGTGGCACTGCGCTCAACCCTGCCACACCTAGGTGTGAACAGGCTTTCAGGCATGAACACACACCTGGGGTCAAGACACGGATGGCAGGTAGTGTGAGACGTAGCCAAGGTGCATGTGCTTCAAACCTCACACGCAGAGACGCCCTAAACCCTGGCCAAGGCCCAGAAACACAGCCTTGCAGGCACACTCACCTGTGGCGGTGCAGACGGCAGGTCGTGTGGGAAGTAGCCCCCGTGTGCGTGTGCTGCACGCGACACACGCAGGGTCGCCCTGACTCACTCAGTGAGTGAACCCATGCAAATCACACCCCTTGACTGGGACCCTGACAACAGAGCCCCAGGAACAAACACACTGCAAGCACACCCTGTTAGGGCCGACCGCACACGCACCTGTGGCGGCGCAGACGCCATTTCGTGTGTGAACTACCCCCGTGTGCATGTGCTCCACACCTCACGCGGAGGGGCGCCCTGACTGCACCCTGCACACACGCACCCCGACTGTGGCCCTGACAACAGAGCCCCAGGAACACACACGCCCTGCGAGCACACCTGTGGCGGTGCCGACGGCAGGTAGTGTGGGAAGTAGCCCAGGTGCATGAGCACGGCGACGACGTCAGAGTCGGACGTGTAAATGCAGTCGCCCCAGAGCTGGCGCGTCTTGACGCGGCGGTTGCCACTCGTCATGTAATCACTCGGGATGAGGACCTTGGGGGGGGGGGGGCGGGGGGGGGGTGTGTGCGTGCGTGTGTGTGTGTGTGTGTGTGTGTGTCAGTGTCAGTGCTAGTCAGTGTGGTGGCTTGTGATGGGGTCATAATTTTGGGCATGCAATCGCTGAGGTGAGCACTTCAGGGGGGGCTTTTTAATTCATGGTGGGTTATGAACGCAGTGGGTCGCGGGGCTGGCTGTGCATGCACTCACCGGGGTGAGCACCGACGAAATATGTGAGGTATGTAGGGTCGGTATTTTAGGGTTTCGGGTTTAGTATGTGTGTGTGGGGCTCGATTAACGGAGGCGCGTTCTCGTCGCCGAGCCCTGGACCCAGCAATGCGGCGCTGCTGGTGACGCGGATCTCCGTGCCGCTGACGAGCGGGATAAAATACGACTGGCCTGGCTCCTGCTAGACTGTCCCTCGGTGGAAACTACAGGAGCGGCTTGCCCGGCGCTGTCATGGCTTGGCGAGTAGCCGCGGCGCTGCCGCGACCCGTGCTGGGAGACGGCCCTTACCCTCCTCCCATGCAGGACGCCATGCGGCACCGATCTCGACGAGTTGATCGACGAGCGGAGGAGCTGGCGCCCGTCAATGCATGCTGGACATCGGTCAAGATGGCTGCGCGTGGGGGCGAGCTACCATCAGGGCTTCAGCGGTGGTGACCGCCGAGGCAACAAAAGAGTTTATCCGCTTCACCATCGCAGCGTTTGTCACCGCGCTCACCCTCGGGGGCACTCGTCTGCCGGTGACTGGCGTCGGCATTTGTCTTCAGGCAGCCTGCCATGACGACTCTGTTTGCCCAGGCCCCCCTGGAGGGGGGGACCTGGCCATGCATGACGCATGGGGCGCAGGCAGAGCCCCATGCATTGGAGTTGGACAACCATGCACTATGCCAGGCGGGGACTTTTCTGCTTCAGCGCCGCCAGTCGGCACAGCCGGCGTGGTTGGCCTCAACGGCCAGGAGGAGGACGGTCCTTTCCTATACGCTCCTTGCCAGACATGTCCCTCAGGGACTTGTTTGGGTCTACACTAGCCGGCGGGAGCGGTAGTCTAGACGGCAGGTAACCGGCTGGTGGCTATCGTCCTTCACAGGGCGGTGGCACTAGGACTAGTGTTGTCTTAGCTGGAATGCCATGTAACTGTAACTGTATGTGTGTGTGGAGGTGCTGTAGTGGTTGACGATGGTGTCATGGAGTTGGTCATGCACTCGCTGGGGTGAGCATCTACTGGGCGCGGAGGGGGAGGGAGTGGGGGGCTGGGGGAGGGAGGGAAGGGGTGGGGGGGGCTGGCCCAGAGGCCGTAACGCCGACTCACACGTCTCCACTACCAACACAAACCACTGAACCTATACCCGCAACCGCGAGGCGCACGTGCGTGCGTGCAGCGCGTGCGTGCGGCGTGTGCGCAGTGAGGGTGCACGCACGCGTCCCGGGCCAGCCAACCACCAAAAGCAACGCCCCTCTCCATGTGCGGAAGTGAGGGCGCTGCTGCGCACAAGCGCGCAAGCGCAAAGCACGCTCCCATGTGAATGTCATCAGACGCGTTGTACATCTTCTGTAGACGCCCTCCTCCCCCCCCACCACCAACACACACACACACACACACACACACACACACACAAAATGGTCCCGAGCATAAGATTTGTGCTTACACACACACACACACACACACACACACACACAGATTTATGCTCACACACACACACACACACACACACTTTTCACGCACACATGCACACACACATCTTCTGCAGACTTCCCCCCCCCACACACACACACACAAACACTTATCATGCACACACACACACACACACACACACACTGTTCACACACACATGCACACACAGCTTCTGCAGACCCCCCCTCCCCCCACACACACAATCACTTTTCACGCACACACACACACACACACACACGCACTATCTCTCGCACACACCTCTGCCAGCTTGTCTCCATTGCCAGGAGCATCAAAGATCTCCTGCAGCCCTGCCAGCGGCTCGCCATCCTTGTACATCACAGTCGGGCACTTGATGTCTGCGGCAGTGTCGCCGGGGTGTGTGGTGAGGCGCTGAGTGTGTGTGTGTGTGTGTGTGGAGGTGGGAGGAGGGCAAGGTGTATGCGTGTGTGCGCGTGCGCGTGTGTGTTTTGACGGGCAGCACGCATGTCGTGGCGCTGGAGGCGCATTGTGTGGAGCAAACCACCAGCTGGTCGAGCATGGGCTGCCTGCCAGCCATCGCTGCAGCAACCCCACCTCCGCGCCTGCTCTTGTGCTTCTGCTCCTCACTCGGGGCATCCTGCATGGGCGCGCGGTGGTGCGCGCGGGCGGGCGGTGATGCCTGAGGCCGCATGCTGTGTCGCACGGGGCACGCGGGGCACATGATTGCCCCCCCCCCCCATGCACCCCTGCACCCCTGCACGGGTCAACACACACCGCCACTTCCACACCATGGCGCATGGAGCCAGAGGCTGGTGCATTGCAGGGGGATCGGTCATTGCACAGCACACGTGCTCGTGTGTGTGTGCTGCACGTGCACGCCCCATGCACTCTGTACACACCACCGTGTGACTCAACCATGCATGGACGCATGGACGCATGGACGCATGGACGCATGGACGCATGGACGCATGGACGTATGGCTGAACGCCCACCACACCACTCGTCCTCTCTCTCCATCTCTCCATTCCGCCCCCAGGCTCCTGTCTCTCACCTGATGCTTCACGAAGCCGTCGAGCTTTGGGAGCTTGGCATCGCGCCCCGTGTCCTCTAAAGGCGAACGCTTGGTGCTCATGCTCATGTTTTCGGCGTTGATTCAAATCCCCTCAAAGCGGGACCGCTGCTGCTGGGCGGCAGTGTAGGCGGGCATGCCCCCGCGGGCAGAGCCGGCGTTTCCCACACTTGACGAGTGTGGGGACCCTGCTTCGAGCGATCTAGAGCATCGCAGCACCCTGTTGTAAATGGCCGGTTGCATGCTGCGATCGCTGGCGTTGGTCGCGCTGGCGGCGTGCCTGCTGGCGCCGCACGTCGCTGTTGTGTCCGGTGGCAGCCCCGACGAGCCAGTTGTTACCGCGGAGTCTGCGGACGGCGAGAGGTTGAAGATGAATGTGCTGACCGAGGAGAAGTTCCTGCAGAATGAGGCTGAGCGGGCGGAGAAGATGCGGGCGCTGGCAGCGAAGGGCGACATCCATGCTGCGGCCTCCACCAACATCCCCGCCATCATCCAGATGGCCCTGGATGCGGGAGCAGACATCAACGCGCGCGGATACAACCAGCAGACACCCCTGATGCGCTCCAGCGTCAAGGGCTGGGACGAGAGCGCTCGCTTCTTGCTGGAGAAGGGCGCGGGTGAGCATGCGCGCTTAGACAATGCCATGCAACATGCATGCATGCGCGCCAGCAAAATCCTCCACTGCTTCACTCTGCACGCTGCGGCGTGCGGAGCACCGAGACCTGCGGCACGTTGATGTGAGCGTGCAGCCCAGCCACGCAGCCGCTGTTGTTGTTGTGTGCCTCCTCGCAGGGCTGCAACACACACACACACACACATACACACACACACACGAGCACGCGTGCCCACGCAGACACCACACTGGCGGACCGCGACGGCTACACGCCCCTGCATGGAGCGGCGTTCACGGGCAAGCACAAGATCATCCGCCACCTACTGGCTGCGGGTCTTGACCCCCTGGACCGCCATAAAGACTTGTGGGTGCGCCGGGGTGTGAGGCTGCTGAGGGGGGGGGGGTATGCACGCACACACACACACACACACACACACAGCACGTGTGCATGCATGGTCGGTGAAGCACGCATCCCCACCCACCCACCCTCCCACCTGTGCTTCCTCTCCGCGTGCAGGTCCACGCCCCTGCACCGCGCATGCTGGGGCAGCACGCTAGACCACTTTGAGTCTGTCAAGGTGCTGGTCGAGGTCGGTGGCGTGCCATTCGACCTGCCCGGCGTGGACGACGACGGGAAAGCAGCAACGCCGCTGGAGCAGGTGCGCCAACCCTGCTGCCACCGCGCTCTCTCTCTCGTATCTCTCTCTCAAACACACACACGCACACACACACACACACACGCATGCACGCACGCAAGAACGTGCGCGCACACACGCGCGCCTCTGCATGCATGCCCACGCTCCCTCCCACGCACATGCACACATACACACACACACACTCACACACACACACACACACACACGCACACACACGCGCGGCGTACTTACTCGCTCGTTCGAGCAGGTGCGCGCAAACGCGCTGACAAAGAAGTACCTGCGCAAGCTGACCAAGCGCGCGGAGAAGCACGCAGCCGAGGCGCTCGCTGCGCTGGAGGAGCAGCGAGCAGCGTCAGGCAGTGCAGCGCACGTGGGAAGCAGTGCAGAGGTGGAGGCAGAGGCAGGAGCAGAGGCAGAAGCAGCTGCGGAGGCAGAGGCGACTGCGGAGGCGGCTGCGGAGGCGGCGTCTGCGGCAGAGACGGCCGCCGAGCTGTGACCTGCCCACGGCACCTCGGCTTGAAGCAAATAGGAAACAGGCTAGCTTGTGAGTAGAGAGGGCGTGGAATGGCGATGCAATGGGGCGGGGGGGCGCTGTAACATGGGGTCTAGTGATGTCCAACTTGCCAGGGCCCCTTTTCCTCGCCTGTCTGTCGTCGCAAGCATGACCCGAGTAAAAAAAACACTTGGCCCAAACGCACATCAAGCCAGCGGGGCGCATGTCACACACACACACCAGCACGGATCCCTGTTGCGAAATCTAATCCCTGTAGACGAAATGCTTGCGAATTCTGGTAAAAGCGGACTCCAGCGCCAGCCCCTGGCCCACCCGTCATTCCTCGATTTCCCCCAAGACCCCCCCCATGGCCGATGGTTACCTCAGCACCCATTCCTCGCACTCCACCGCCAAATATTGTAAGGCAGGGGGGAGCGACAAGGGGGGGGGGGTACACTTATGACTGTTCCTGAATCCACTCCACACCCCACACCCCACACCAGTGAGAGAGGCCTTGAACTCGCCAACAGCAGCACAAACTCAGCCACAACTATGAATGTTTCGTTTCTCTGCCTGGTGCTTGCCGTCACCTGCTGGACGTTGCCCGCAGCCTGTTTGTTGGATCAAGCGACCAAGGATCTGCATGACGCGGTGATGAAGGACGACCCCGCAGCGATCGCTGCTGCTCTGTCACGTGGCGCTGACATTAATGGCCGCGAGAGAGGTTTCCAGACACCGCTGCACCGCAGCGTGCTCATGGGGCGTGTGCACGCGGCGAGGGCGCTGCTGGAGGCGGGTGCAGATGCGTATGCAGTGGACGAGACCGGCTTCAACTGCCTCCACATGGCTGGCCTTAGAGGACGAGACGCCGTCACGAGGGTGCTGCTGGACCATGGCGGCTTCGACGTCAATGCTATGCACGAGGATGGGTGAGGCCTGGGGGGCGTGCATGGATGCCTTGCAGCTGCCGCGCATGCACACACTCACATGCATGCACACGTAAAACCGCCAAGGTCGTTCAAATGGGTCCTAATCGGACGGCGCCGCCGCCTAGAAAGGACGGAGATTCGGCTGGCACGCAGGCTCCGTCAGTTTCGGACGCAGCTCGGCGGCTCGCCTGTGGGTGCCGTTCCCAGCCTCCGTTTTTTTGCAACTCCCCACTTCCTGGGCCTCGCGCGCCTAGCACGTCTCGCGACGATCATTCGATCAGCGTACAGCGCTCCTTGCGCCGGAGGCGGTGGTTGGTCACACTGTTGATTCATGTGTGACAGGCAATATAGTCTGCAGACTCCTGCCTGGCTCTGCAGATCACTCCATTCTCTAATAGAACACACAATGAAACACTGGTTTTAACGTCACCTGCGCAGGCTGCGGCCCCGGCCGAGTGTGTGCATGCATGCGTGCGCTGTGCGAAGGCTCGTCTGGGTGAGCTCTCGCCAGCGTGTTTTTGCCCGCAGGCTGCTGCCATAGACTTCTAACAAATTTATTCTGTAGCTTGTCATCCAGTTCAGAATTATCATGTGGCGTCCCGGCCACCGCTGCTTGCAATACACGCGCCGTGCGCGGCAGTTTGATGGGGGGGGCGCCACGCTGCGCCCAACATCAGCTACTCGTCTGCTGTATGGGCAGATTGTGTGTGTGCTGATCCACACTGGGCTACTACGCGCACACGCGCGCGTGCGCCCACAGAGGGCGGCGCAGGGCTGAAGTGCACCGAGAATCTACACGATTTTGTTATAGGTTCAGGGCACAGGAACGAGAGAAAGTGGCCATGAAGCAAAGAGAGATAAGGAGAGAATTGTAGAAAACGCAGCTGCGAGAGCCTTGTCCGGATGCGTCCGCCACCCCGTCCAACTTCCTGCCCCCCCCCCCCCCGACATACACAACACACACACACACACACACACACACACACGCACACTCCCTCACCCACCCCACCTTCCCACCCATCCTGCGCAGCTACACACCCCTGCTGCGCGTCGCGTGGGGCGACTCGCCCGACCACGTCGAAATGGCGCGCATGCTGCTCGAGGCGGGCGCCGACGTGAACATGCCGACCGGCAAGGACGAAAACGGCAACCAGTGGCACGCGATGCACCTGGCGCAGGAGTCTGGCAACAAGGAGATGCTGGCACTGCTGACCGAGGGGCTGAAGAAAGCGGCTATGCAAGCAGGGGCTGCGGCAAGCGGTGGTGGTGACCACGACGAGCTGTAGACTAGAGTCCTCTCTCAACACGGGGCGTGATTGCGCGCGTATTACAAGTCGATAGGGTGGAGTAAAACGCTCCTCAGCTTACTCTACGTGGGCGCTGTGGAGCCTCCTGTCTCGCGATGGGTGTGGTGATTGTGTGGTGGGCACACTGTGGGGACCGCGCAGTTGTGTCCCACGACCCCGTCCGTCTCTTTTAACCCCTGTCAGAAGCAGGCACACGTGCAACCCCATGTTGTGGGTGCTGCCTGGCGTATCGAGGACCAGCTGGAACGCCCACGAGTTGCCCACAGGTGGGCAGGCCCCCAACCCCACGCCACCCTCTGGCACGCCCCAAACTAGCGTGCTGCCGGGGTTGGCAACCAGGAATTGCCTTGATGGTGAACATCAACCAGCAAGCGGAAGAGGCTGCCTAGAGCGGGTGCGGAACAGAGTCAAAGGTCAGAGGTAGACCTAGACTAGGTCTACTCTAGTGCGCATTAGCAGGGGCTGCCACAGCGGTCATCGCAGCCTGGCGCGAGCCGTCGCTGGCGCCGCAGGCACCTGTTGGCGCCCTAGCGACCGGTGGAACCTGTCACGCTAGCTGTCGACGTCCATCGCACCGCCGCCACCACCACCGCCGTCTGGTGCGGCCGCCTCTGCCTGCTCGTCGCCTGCGTCGTCTCCCACGCGCTGCAGCTCGTCCAGCACGTGGAACAGCAGCGCGTACTGCTTGCGCTTGCGCTGCGGGGTAGTGGAGAGAAGCGGGCGGGAGGTGGTAGAGTGGGTGGGCGGGGAGGGAGGGAGAAGGAGAGGGGCACACGTGGTGCGCCCGGCAGGGGTGCGGACACGCGCGCGTGCGTGTGAGTAGTACAAGACGAGCTGTGTGCTGAACTAAAGGCCAGCTTGCCTGCTCGCGTGTCTGTGAATGCCCCAGGGCTGTGAATGCCCAAATGTGCTCCCGACCCCCCCCCCTCCCCCCTACGCCCGCACCTCCATGGCCGCTGTGTACTTGACACCCTCCTCCTGGATGCGCTCCATCTGCTTGCGGATGCGATCGATCTCTGTCTGCGTCGCCGGCCGTGACGGCAGCTCCGCGACCATGCCGCGCAGCACCTCGTACTCCTCCATATGCTGCCGCTGCACGCGTGCCTCCTGAAGCTCAGCCTTCTTCGACTCGATGTCGCGCTTGGCCTGGGCGGACGGCGTGCGTGTTTTTGTGTGTATGTGCGTGTGTGTGTGTGTGTGTGCGCACGTGCGTGCGTAAAGAGGCGGGCGCTTTAATAGGGCTACGGCCCGCTCATCGGGGGGGGGGGGGGGGGAGAGCGCACCTGCTCTATCTGTTCGTGCAGCTGTGCCTGCTTCCGTACGTAGCTCTCCTGCTCCTTCTTCTGCGCGTTGCATACTGCGTGGAACTTTTGTGCCTGCGGGGCCAGGGGAGGGCGGGAGAGTGAGGACAAGTGCGCACACACGGGCAAACTTCATTACTCAAGTCTGCCGGGGCCATGCGGCTAATACACGCATGCCCGCGGCGTTGCCCCACGCGTTGCCGCATGCCCCATGCGCCGCCCAGATCTGCATGGAGGCTGCTCTCAGTACCTGCTGCTCGATGGTCGTCGTCTCGCGCAGGAACGCCTTGAACGCCTCCTCCGACGCGGGGTTGGAGCCGCCGTCGACTTTGGCCACCAGGTCGACGAACCTGGAGCCAATCAGGCCGCATGGCATGGCATTTGCATGGGCTTCATTCGGGCCTCGCCGTGCCCAGCATGCATGAATCTAGCCCTAGCCAGCTGATCCCACGCGAGCGGGCACACCCACCTGCGAACTAGCCTCCTGAAGGGCGGCTCGCCCCGCCCAGTCGACGTGCCCGACAGAAATCGCTCCCGGATGATGCTTTCCTCGTCATTCGCACTGAACTGAACTGGCCTTGTTCCAGACATGGCCCAGGTGGGCGTGGAGAGAAGCGTGGGCAGAGCAAGCAAGCACCGATCCAACCACAAGCAAACAGCACCGTCAGGACAGCACCAGCGGAGAGCGGTAGTATGAAAGAGCAGAGGAGGAAAGGGCAGGGGTTCGCGATGCGATGCAGCTGCACACAATGCATGCAGCATATCCCCCACACTAGCCCCAGACTTGCGCGTTTGTACATAAATGTGTGCATCTCAGGTTTTTTTTATGATGATCTCAGGTTGTTATAAACCTGTGTGTATTTTTTTGAGGTTAGTGACAACGGGAGACTCTCAGGAGACTCTTAGACTGTGTTGGGTTTTAAAACCAAGTTGGGGTTTTGTGGTTTCATGAGTGATTGGGTGAGTGATGGGGTTGGCGGCTGATGTGGGAAGGAGTCGGGGTGAGGCTTCCTCGTACAGGGGCATGCTTGCAATGCTGGCTTACTCGTGAGCCGAG
Source organism: Chlamydomonas sp. UWO 241 (assembly GCA_016618255.1). Classification (NCBI taxonomy): domain Eukaryota; kingdom Viridiplantae; phylum Chlorophyta; class Chlorophyceae; order Chlamydomonadales; family Chlamydomonadaceae; genus Chlamydomonas; species Chlamydomonas priscui. The sequence continues at coordinate 53,314 of VFSX01000094.1, forward strand.
CAAAGGCCAAGCTCCGGGAGGCTCAACTCAAAGCAACAGTGATGGTACATTCTCAACCTCCCTCAAACAAAACAAACAACAACGCGCACTCCACCACGACCACCTCCACAGCCGCGGGGCCTCGCCACTGCCATGTCCCACCCCACGAAACCAAAAGTGTGTCAACTCACGCTGCTCCGCCTGCTATCAACTCGCACGCTCATGGTGCGCACCACCCAGCATCCTGCCTCTCCCCAGCCTTCTCGACCCCTCACGCCGCTCGCTTACTGGCATGCCTGCCTGCCTGTGTGACGGCCGTGCATGCCGCTCACATGTTGGCATGCCTGCCTGTCACGAAACTGCTGTGACAGGCCGCGGGGGTCACACAGGCACGCCACAGCCTGCCCGCCTGCTGCTGGCTACCTCCTGAAGAAGGAGAGTGACGCGGCCAGCATGCCGCCGAGCAGGTCGATCTTCTTCTTCGCTGCAGCGGCGGCAGACTCCGCCGCGGACGCCGCCTTGATCGACTCAGATGCAGGCACGATGTTGGACTCCTGCTCGCCCGCGGCCGCCTGCTGCGACGTGCTCATCCTCCGCAGCCCTGCTGGCTCGCCCCCGCCCTCCAGCTCCGCCGACGCAGCAGCCATCGCGACGTCGGCGGCGGAAACGAGCCGCGCCGCGATCTTCTCGCAGTCCTCCTCGAGCTCGCCCGCACCCGCCTCGGCCTCCAGGATCAGGCGCGCGTCGGCCGCCTCCGCCTCCTGCATCAGGGGCGTGTGCGCGAGGAGCGGCTCCTCGGGGTAGGTGGTGAGTAACAGCCGCGCCGCGATCTTCTCGCAGTCCTCCTCGGGCTCGCCCGCACCCTCCTCGACCTCCTCAACCTCTTCAACCTCCAGGATCAGGGGCGCGTCGGCCGCCTCCGCCTCCTGCATCAGGGGCGTGTGCGCGAGCAGCGGCTCCTCGGGGTAGGTGGTGAGTGCAGCTGCGGCCTCGGCGTCAGCAAGTGAAGCAGCAGCAGCAGCCTCCTCGGAGACATTCAGTGCAGCAGCAGCCGTGGTCTTGGCCGTGGCGCGTGCGACAGCCTGGGCCTGGGCCTCGGCGCGAGAGGCAGCCTTGGCAGCCGCCTCAGCCACCTGCTCCGCTTTGGCTGCCACAGCGGCGGCAGCGGCCTTCTCGGCCGCGGCCAGTGCGTCAGCCTCCGTCTGCGCGTTGGCTGCCATAGCAGCAGCAGTCTCGGCCTCCTCCTTGGCCGCCAGAGCAGCAGCAGCCTCCGCATCCGCCTTGGCTGCGACACCAGCAGCAGCCTCCATCTCCGCCTTCTCCGGCACAACGCCAGTAGCCGCAGCCATGGCGACTGCGGCAGCCTTTGCCTCCTTGGCAGTGGCGACTGCGGGGGCCATGGCCTCCGCGCTGGCGCACGCTGCAGCGGCCGCCTGAGCCATAGCGCGCGCGTCTGCCTCTGCCGCAGCCGTTGTGTGTGCGGCAGACCTTGCCTCAGCTGTGGCGAGCAGGGCAGCCTTGGCCGCCTCGGCCTGGATCAGCGCGGCAGTAGCTTCCGCCTCCGCCTCTGCATGCGCGCGCGCCTCTGCCTCCGCCTCTGCATGCGCGCGCGCCTCGGCCAGGGCAGCGTCGGCGACCGCGGCGGCGGCAACGGCGGTGCTGTTGACCGCAGCTTCGGCGGCGGCGGTGGGGTCCACCTCGGTTTCCACCTTGGTGTCCACCTCAGTCGAGGAGTTGGCGTCGGTGGGGGCGGCAACGGTGGTGCTGTCGACCACAGCTTCGACGGCGGCGGTGGGGGCGGTGGGTGCCACGCCATCAAACACGACTCGCTGCTGGCCGCCCTCCCAGCTGTCGACCACCTCGGCTGCAGGGCATGCACACGGGGGGCGAGGCGGGCGCGCGGTGGATCAACATAAAGCTAGGACGGCGCAGCCCAGTGCATGGTCACAGGCAGTCTACGATCAATCTGGGACTGCGGCTCGTCTCCAGCGTGCACCTGATGCCGCCATGGACAGGCGCAGGCGGAGGCACAGCTTGTTCCAATGTTGCATGCTGCGATGCACGCGTGCCCACCCAGTAACCCGGACGGCAAGGTATATGCCCTGCCCATGCCAAGCAGTGAAGGGTTGCCGCGTGGCAGAAGACGGACAGGGCGCACACGCGCAGGGGGCTTGCACGCACTCACCGGTCGCCACGCCGCCGGGCAGCGTCAGCATCCTATTGGGTCCGGACTGCCACTCAACGGAGTTGGAGCCCGGCTTGCCCAGGACGATGAACTTGTACTCGACGTCGCTGCGCACGCGTGCACACAGCAGTGTCAGCAGCAAGCAGCAGCAGCAGCAGCAGCAGCGATGACGCATGCAAACAGCAAAGCAGTGGCAGAAGCAGCGGTGGCGGTGGCGTGTGCTGCGGTTTGCGAGTGGCCGTAGCGTGTTTGGTGATTGTGCCCCATGCAACGCATGCAACGTCATGCAACTCCAACTGGCTCTGCTCGTGAGAGATCTTGAGCATGCAGGGCCATGCTCAGGGCAAGGTCGGTGATGATTCAACCATCGCTCACCCAGCGGAGGGCAGCTCCAGGGGCGTGGCCCAAACGTCGCCCTTCCCCCATGTGCATGGCAGAGCCTTGTCGAGCTGCCACGCGCCGAGCGAAGGGGTCGATCCAACAACCGAGATGGTCTCGCCGAACGTGACGCGCTTCTCCACTTTCAGGAGCACCTTAGCGCTGCCGCTCGAGGCTCGGACCACCAGGCGGGTCCTGATGGCTGACGTGCTCGGGAGGCGCGGCGCGGGATGCACGCGCGCACGCATGGCGTTGGTTTCTGTCGAAACTGGCAGTCCTCCGTAGCTCGGATACAGAGAGAGCTGAGCCGCGCAAAACCCCAAGACCCACACCCCACACTTTGATCAAAGATGGGCAAGCCAGGGGCAAGCTACCATGACTCGACACACACACACACACACACACACACACACGCGCAGAGACACAATCAGAGACACACGCAGACACACACACACACACACACACACACACAGACACAGACACTCACAACTACCCACACGCACGCACGCACGCACATACACACGCACACCACGCTTGCGGCTGTGATTGAACCCCACCCTTTCGGCGGACAGCACCCCAATAATCCTCCCCTCGCCACACGGCCCCCCACTTCACACCTACTGCAGAAGGGGGGTGGGCAGAGAAGTGGCACGCAGACTGGCGCTATGGAAAGAAGAGGGTGGCCAAGAAGTAAGCGGTGGGGCGAGATGCGCTGGCGGTGCCTGCTGTTGAGGGGGGACGAAGAGCTCCTCGTGCGTGTGCGTGTACACATGGTGGCGTGTCAGGTGGGGGGGGGGCCGCAGCACAGCTGTTCAGCTTTGCACGAGGTCCTGTTTTTTTGGTGGCGTTGCGGTTGGGCAGACGAGGTTCGGTCGTGTCAACCTTACAGTGGTAGGCGCCTCAACATGAGGTGACTACCTGGTCGTCTGGGTGTGGTGCTCGTTCCGGGGATCTTGTGGGGGCTGCTTAGCCCACCCCTGCTGTGGGTGGGCTGTGGTACCGTTGGATCGCTCTTGGGTGGCCCTCCAACAGGGGGGGGGGAGGGGGATCAAATGTGCTTGATAGGTTGTGTCTGCTGGTTTGTTGTGTAGGGGGTGCTACCTGTGTCTCCCTGTCTCTCGCTCTCCTTCTCATCTCTCTCTCTCAGCCTGCCAGCCTGCCAGCCTGCCAGCCAGCCTGCCAGCCAGCCTGCCAGCCAGCGGATCATCACAGCGTCCGCACGAGGCCCTTGCGATCCAGCGTGCCCCTGCTCTTGGCCCCGCCCGAAGCGGTGCCCTCCGTCGAGAGGCTGAACAGCGACAGGTAGGGAGACACCGTGTCACCCGCCTGCAGCAGCGACGTTGGAAGCTCGCTCTTGCCCATCTGCGGCAAGCGCGTGCGAACGGCGGCAAAGGGGGTGAGGCGCGTGTGTGGAGGGGGGGTGAAGGGAGGCCTCCCTTGGTGCCCCTGGCCCTTCTCAACCAGCAGGCAGCAGCATCCATCCATACCCTCTGCCGTGTGAGCGTGTGGTGTGCCATACCACACAACACCACCCCCATCTCCCCTCTTCCTGCACCCACCAGCAGCGTGTCCACTCTCTGCAGCTCGTGCGGCCGTGCCGCCAGCGGCGTGAGCACGTAGAGCGTGCGCGATGCCATGTCGACAG
>VFSX01000094.1:62500-70000 GCA_016618255.1 Chlamydomonas sp. UWO 241
TCTGCAAATACCATTCCACAGGCGTGGAAACCTCGCGAGGGTGAGCCACCCGGGAGGCCGCCTGCGGGCTAGTATCACAGCAAGCTCGGGGACGGTCTTCAGCTGGGACTCCGGTGGGGACTCGGCAAACTCCTTCTTGGCCTTGTCAAACTGCGTTGTGACGGCAGTCTTGAACACGTAGGAGTCAAAAATGTCTTGGACATTCTCACGGTAGGAGGTGATGACCCCACCTTGGTAGGGTATCACGTCTGGTCGTCGGTGCATGAAGAGGGCGGCGGTGGCTGAGAACATGGGTTCGGCTGGCGGGGAAGGGGAGGGGGGTGTGTTGGAGGAGGCAAGGGGGGAGAAGGATGGGGGTTGGGAGGAATCGGAGGAGGCATGGGGGGGATCAGAGGGGGCGTGGTGGGCAAAATGGGAGAGGGACGGGGGTTGGATGGGATCGGGGGAGGCGTGGGAGGGATCGGAGGAGGCGTGGGGGGCAAGGGGGGAGAGAAAGCGGGGTTGGGAGGGATCGGAGGAGGCGTGGGGGGCAAGGGGGGAGAGGGAGGAGGGTTGGGAGGGATCGGAGGAGGCGTGGGAGGGATTGGAGGGGGCGTGGGAGGCAAGGGGGGAGAGGGAGCGGGATTGGGAGGGATCAGAGGGGGCGTGGGAGGGATCGGAGGAGGCGTGGGAGGCAAGGGGGGAGAGGGAGGGGGGTTGGCAGGGGTGGGGGGCGGAGGAGTGGAGGTGGGGAGGCGGCGGACGAGGGATCCAATGAACGACAGTCGGTGTTTGTTGATCGTGACAATGATAGGAGTGGTGGGAGGGTGCGCGGCATGTAGCTTTGCAGTGGAGATTTGCTCCAAGGTGTGGCGGGAGGGGGCTTTCAGGCGGCGGAGAAAGCGGTTGTGGGTTACCTCGAGGCGGTGGATGTGAGAAAACCGTGGGGTGAGGCGGGTGAAGGCGTACCATGCGGAGCTGATCCGGCGTGATATTTCTTCGTCGAGGATGTTGGTGGGCGATGGGGGGTCAGGGTCGTCGAAAGGGGGGTAGGTGGGGGGTGAGGCCATGATGCTGCCGAGGTATTTGAAGCTGGAGGTGTGGTGGACCAGGTGGGGGGTAGGGGAGGAGTTGGAGGGGATGGCGATGGGGGTGGTGGTGGGGGCGGTGTGGGCAGACGGGTGGCCGAGGGATTGTGCAACGGTTTTGCTGTAGTTGATCTCAAGCGCGAGGTCAGAGCAGGTGCCGTCGAGGAGGGTGAGCACGGTGCGGAGGTGCACACACACACGTACACACACACACACACACACACTCAAACACGCTCGCACGTACAACCCCCCTCCCCACCACCCCACCACACACATACCACATAATGCGCCGCGGCGGGCGTCGCCGTGTGCGTGCACGGCGGTCCCAGCAGCGGTGCCGTGAGCCGCGTTATTGACACGAGACCGGGGGGGGTGAGCTCGGGCTGGCCGAGGTCAGTGTCCAGGAACACAACCTCCTGTGCGTGTGAGAGGGAGAGGGAGTGAGAGTGAGTGAGAAAAGGTGAGATATTGGTAGGGAGTGAGCGCCAGTGAGAGAGAGAGTCAGGCTGACCGAGGTCAGTGTCCAGGAACACAACCTCCTGTGCGTGTGAGAGAGTGAGGGAGTGAGGGAGTGGGAGGGAGTGAGAGGGAGTGAAAAATAGTGAGATAGTGAGGAGGGGTTGTGAGAGAGTGAGAAAGTGAGAAAGATTGAGAGAGGGAGAAAGAGGGAGAGTGAGGGGGTGTGAGATTGTGAGAGAGAGTGCGAGGGACTGTCAGCGAATTGGAGAGTGACAGGGAGTAAAAAGACTCGGGCTGGTCGGTGTCCAGTAACACAACCTCCTGTGTGAGTGAAAGTGAGTGAGAAAGAGTGAGAGAGATTGAGGAATTGTGAGAAAGTGAGAGATTGAGATTGAGAGGGAGGGAGTGTAAAGAGTCGGGCTGGCGAGGTCGGTGTCAAGGAACACGACGTCCATCGTGCGAGAGTGAGGAGGGGAGAGAGTGAGCGAGAGAGTGCGTGCATGCGCATCGCACGCATCGCACGGGCACGTGGTTGAGCAGGCTGCTAACGAGCAGGCACACAAGGCTGCTCTTGCGACTGCCGTTAGCTATACAGCAGCAGCAACCAGCCTCCATGCCTCCCTCCCTCTCCCTCCCTCCCTCCCTCCCTCTCTCTCTTTCTCTCTTTCTCTCCCCCCCTCCCTCTCTCCTACTCACCGGCACGTGGTTGAGCAGGCTGTTCACAAGGAGTCGTGCAAGACTGCTCTTGCCACTTCCCTTGGCCCCCAGCACCACCACGCGCGCAGACCGCCCCGCCTCAGCATCGTCCACCACCGACCGCACGACGGCCGCCCAGTCTGGAGGCACGATGAGCGACTGGGGGGCGCCCCCTGCCCCCCCTCCTCCCCACTCGCCGCTGCCGCTGCCACTGCCACTGCCGCCGTAACACCCAGCCAGCAGGTGCAACGAGAATGGCCGCACCGGCCGAGCCGGCAGCAGCGTCTGCTGCACGGGCGCAGCCGCACCTCCATCTCTCCCGACAAAGCTCGCACGCTCGTCGTCGCTGCCGCCGCTAACACCCGACACGCCCTGCTGCTGCTGCTGCTGGCGCTGGCGCTGCTGCTCTGATGCCGCTGCCGTGTGGTGCAGCGACGGTGCAGTGAGCGACAGCTGCACCGCGCCCGTGGACACGAGCGGCACCTACAAACGGCCATACTGACTGGACTAAGACCGGGCAGTGTTGAAGAGGGGAGCACGCACGCACACGCTCGCCCGCACATGCCTGCCTCTTCAAAATACAAATACCCCTCGTTCACGTACGCCCTCCCCTCACCATACACCCAGCGTGCACACACACACACACACACACACACAGCGCACACGCGCCTGCTGCGGCCCAGGCATGCCAGTGATAGTGATTGCGAGCCCGTTGCGCCCGGCTGTCGTGAGCTTGGTCGGGCCGCTGCCGACGCGGAGCAGCGCGCTGCAGCAGAGTGGAGGAGGGTAGGTGGGTGGGTGTGATGCACGTGCACACGCGCGCGCACACACGCACAAAGTCGGTCAATCAGCCAGCCGGCACCATCACGCTGTTTGCAGGCGCGGCCGCGTTGCTCACCCGTCCACCTGCACCTTGCCCTCCAGCACCTCCAGCAGTGCCTGACCGACAAACATCACAGACTGACCCGCGCTCATGTATACCACGCTGTAGCCGTTGTGGCTGTCCCTGCGAGGATTCGGCATGCATGCGCGCATGGGTGTCGCAGTGCCCATGCAAGCCACGAGTCGCCGATGCGGGGGTGGCATTCTGTTGGTGCGTCTCCTCGGTCGTCTCACCAGTGCGGCTGGCTCCCGTCGTGGCGCGGTCGCTTGGAATTTTGCGGCGGCGCAGACGCTGGCGCAGACGCTGCCGCTGCTACCGCAGCCACGCGCCGCTTCTCACGCGCCTTGGCTTTCCTTTCGCCGCCCATGCTGGAATCAGCTGGTGGGGGAGGTAATCGTCTGCGCCTTATGCGCTCTCACCCCACACTTCCTACAAGTGCAGTCTCTCATGCGATGCTGCAGTGCTTCAGTGCTGCATGAGCAGGGAGGCAGGGGAGACGGAAGAATTTGGGGCACCGCCTTACTTGCCCTGGCGGATCGCCAGAGTGGTGCATTGTGGTGCAAGCAGCAGCGCACAGTGTGCGCCGCACACCACTTCTACTGCTACGCTACGCGCCCACTACCTAGACCAGCATGCGTGCCGCAAGGTCCCGCATCCGCGCGTCGCCCACAAACGCAGGCAGCTCGTCGCGCGTCACCCACGCATGCGCGTCCGCACCGCACCCTGGCTTCAGTAAAACGTCCCACGGGTCGCCCACAACCTGAGCGAGCATGAAGAATGTGGCCGTGCCGCCGCCCCCGCCCGTGTGCTGCTGCGCCTGCTGCTGCTGCTGCTGCTGCTGCTGCATCGCGGGCAGGTGCGCCATTGGCGCGTTGCCAATAAAGTAGACCGCGTGCGAGCGCCCAACCGCTGATGCCAGCGCACGCTGCGCCGCAGAGCGCACGTCCTCGCCGTTGCCAACACAAACCGCGGGGAACTGCCACACCGCACCGTTGCCGGTGCTACTGCCGCTTGCTGCGTCGTCCATGTGCACACCGCCTTGTGCAGCAGCGTCGTCTGTGTGCAGTGGCGTGGCACCTGGTTCGCCTGGCAGTGGCGGCCTGCGCACGAGTAGGTACAGACGCTGGTCCAGCCGCCGCCGCATCGACGAATGGTCGTCTGAGGCATCGGCGGCCGTCGCGACCGGCACCGGTCTGAACGTGCGCAGCTGCTGCTGTGAAGCGGCGGGCTTGCTGTCGCCTCCTGGGCCACCTGCCCCTCCCGCTGCCGTCCGTGCCGCCGGTTGCGGGAACTCCTTTGCGAAGCCCTGCCGCAGGTCATCCGCCCGGCGCCACGCCGCGTGCTCCGCCTCCCACGCATCCGCGTCACGCATGACAACCTGCGACACGTGCATGTGTGTCACGTGCTCGCGTCTGTATGTGTGTGTGTGTGGGCGTGCGCATGTGTGCTCGCGCAAGCGCCATGCGCCTGCATGCAGCAAGGCGACCCATGCGCCTGCATGCTGCATGGCGGCCGGACACACCGGCAGACGCTCCAGCACGCATGCCACGAAAATCGGCGGCGTGGCAGTGCTGGGCGACGAGCTGGACGCCCGGGGCTGGGAACCGGACGCTGCTGGTGTTGAGGCAAACGCTGACGTTGATGCCGCCCTGGACAGGCTCGGCCCCTGCGTGCAAGCGAGCGCAAGATCGGCCTTCAGCTGGCATTGCCACGCCCTCGCGCGGCACGTACACCATGCAGCAGCCGGCGGGCACATCGCATGCCCACCGTGGGCACTCACCAGCAGTGATCGCGCGCCCATCATCGCCCATGCCGCAGCAGCAGAATGGCTCGCCCGCAACATTCTTGGCTGATAAATAAATAACCCGAGGAAGAGGTGCGCTGATTTCGGTGCGTGTGTTTGTGAGCAGGTGTGATGCGTGTGTGTGGGGGGTGTGTGGGGGGCCTGAGCTTGGCTTGTCCACCAGGGCAGGCCAGGAGCTGCTGCTTGTATAGGGGAGAGCCATTTGCCTCAAGTATGCGCCCCACACCGTGTCGTGCATAAACGTTATGTGGGCACTACCGTCCCTGCTGCTACTGCCGCCCATTCCCGTGCTGCCTCCGCCGCAACCGCCCCGCGCGGGTGGTTCATCGTGGCCGCCGGCGCGTCCGCCGGCGCCACCGTTGCCAACGTAGCGGTCGGCAGCTGCAGGCGCGGCGTACGCACCGCCCCCCCGCCCGTTCGCTGCTACCGCCCCGGGCAGCAGCAGCACTCTACACACACACACACACACACACACAGGCTGCCTTGACGACGCGACTGCGGCAGGCCGGGACAACGCCACCAGCGGCGACAAGGCCAGCAGCAGTAGCAGCAGCACTACACACACAAACACACACACACAGGCTGCCTTGACGACGCGACTGCAGCAGGCCGGGACAACGACACCATAGCCAGCGCTTCCGCGCGATGCGTGCACGCTGCTACCGCCGCCTCCATGCAGCCCGACGTCGCGGGGGAGGTTGGCTTGGCGCGATGGGGGCGCGTCATAGCCCACGCGCGAGTGGCAACCGCCGCCGCCGCCACCGCTGCCGCCACCGCCACCGCTGCGGTCGCCCAAGTCGTAGCCGCCACCACCATTCCCACTGCCGCTGCCGAGATCGCGCAGCCAAACATGGTACCGGTGTGCTTACACATGGGCCGCCCTCCGCGCCCTTCGGCGCTCTCTCCGAGCCTACTCTCTGCATCCTGCTCTCTCTCCTTTCTACCTCTGTTCCCCTCCTGTCTAACTTCCGTCTATCCAGCTCAACGGTCAGTCTGTCACATGATATGATACCTCAATCTGCCTAATGCTCAGTTCTAAATAACAAGCGATGGCGATGGCGCGACAGCCTCCGCCTACAAGAGCGTCCATCAGGAAAGCCGCCGCCCTCGCCGCCCACAGCGGACCGATCGGCGGCGAGGCAGCGGAAGGGCAGCAGCCAGGCAGCGGGGAGGCAGCGGCAGCGGAGAGGGCAGCGAGAGGGGGGGGATCTCGTGAAGAGGATGCGTGCAGAGATGGAGGCCATGCTTGCAGGGATGCAGGCCATGCGGGGAGAGATGCAGGCCATGCGGGCAGATATGCGGGAAATGTTTGATGCGCAGACCAGCACCAGGCACAGCAGCGGGGCGACAGCGACAGCGGAGAAGGCAGCCGCCATCGTGGTGCCCGAACCCTCAACCCCCGTGCGCGCTGCACCCCCGACCATGCAACGGTCTGGGGAGCGCTATCGGGGGCGGCGTCAGGCGGGGGCATGCGGACACCGGGGGGAACAGCCGCCACCATGACGACCCTGACGGCCATGCATGCAGAGCAGATGGCCAGGAATGCAACGAGGGCGGCAGTATGGGCAGCATGCCCATGGTGAGACAGCGGGGGGGGGAGATTTGCTGACGAGTCGCATGGGCGACGTGCATGGAGGAAAGAGCGTTGCGCATGCATGGAGCGCAGCTGGGGTGCGGGCCGCGCGCCAGCACAGCACAGGGTCGCGCCAGCACAGCCGGGCCGGGCCTCGCGCCAGCACAGCACAGGGTGCGGGCCGGGCCTCGCGCCAGCACAGCACAGGGGCCGGGCCTCGCGCCAGCACAGCGGAGGGTGCGGGCCGGGCCTCGCGCCAGCACAGCACAGGGTGCGGGCCGGGCCTCGCGCCAGCACAGCACAGGGTGCGGGCCGGGCCTCGCGCCAGCACAGCACAGGGGCCGGGCCTCGCGCCAGCACAGCGGAGGGTGCGGGCCGGGCCTCGCGCCAGCACAACACAGGGGCCGGGCCTCGCGCCAGCACAGCGGAGGGTGCGGGTTGGGCCTCGCGCCAGCACAGCACAGGGTGCGGGCCGGGCCTCGCGCCAGCACAGCACAGGGGCCGGGCCTCGCGCCAGCACAGCGGAGGGTGCGGGCCGGGCCTCGCGCCAGCACAGCACAGGGGCCGGGCCTCGCGCCAGCACAGCGGAGGGTGCGGGCCGGGCCTCGCGCCAGCACAGCACAGGGTGCGGGCCGGGCCTCGCGCCAGCACAGCACAGGGGCCGGGCCTCGCGCCAGCACAGCGGAGGGTGCGGGCCGGGCCTCGCGCCAGCACAACACAGGGGCCGGGCCTCGCGCCAGCACAGCAGAGGGTGCGGGTTGGGCCTCGCGCCAGCACAGCACAGGGTGCGGGCCGGGCCTCGCGCCAGCACAGCACTAGGGCCGGGCCTCGCGCCAGCACAGCGGAGGGTGCGGGCCGGGCCTCGCGCCAGCACAGCGTTGATTCGTTGGGGAGTTGACGATGCAATTGGAGCGGAGCTACTGGAGCTATTGTTGCGGAGCCTGCGGCTGCTGGAAGGGAGCCTGCATGCAGATTGCTGCGGGCACGGCGGCGGCGGGGACTAGCATAAGGCACACCT
>VFSX01000094.1:75000-77500 GCA_016618255.1 Chlamydomonas sp. UWO 241
GAGTGGTTCTACAGGTGTTACATGTACGCACCCGGTAGAGCCCTCCACCCACCCCACCCGCTCCTGCACTCGCATACTCTGCACGTGATCTGCACCTAAGCAAACATCGCTGATGATAACAAGCAAAAACGTGCATAAAGGAATCCCCTCCCCCCCCCCCGGGCCCCTCTGCCTCTCCCCGTGCCCCTGCAGGCGTTTACTCTGTATGTGATCTGTGCCTGAGTCACCGATTCCTATAACAAAGGGATATAACTTTAATCCCCCCCACACACACACACCATGCCCCCGCAGACGCCTACTCTGCGAGTGACCTGCACCTCATCATTGAGCGTGGACTGGATGCGATGAACACACACACACACACACACACGCACGCACACACATACCCCGTGCCCCAGCAGACGCCTACTCTGCGAGTGACCTGCACCTCATCATTGAGCGTGGACTGGATGCGCTGCAGACACAGGGCAGGCGCGGAACGGGATGGGGCGTGGGCGCGGGCGCAGCGGGCGGCGCGGTGCGTGGGGTGTGCGCGGGGTTGGGTGGGCGGGTGTTCGCGTGTGTGTGTGTGTGGGGGGGTGCTCTTCAGGCGCAGGGCAGGCGCGGAACGCGAGGGGACGCGGGCGCAGCGGGCGGTGTGGTGTGTGGGGCGGGTAGGTGGGTGCAGGCGCGGAAAGTGAGGGGGCGCAGGCGCAGTCGGGGGCAATGCGGTGTGTGGGTTGGAGGGTTCGGCTTGGTGCATGGGTGGGTGCGGGGCGTGTGTGTGCGTGTCAGGTGTGCGGCACGGGCGGAGGCGCGGGTACAGCGGGGGGCGGTGCAGTGCGTGGGCGGGGGGTGCCCTCCCCCCTCCCCCCCACTCCCCCCCTGCCTTCTCCCCCACTCCCCCCAATGCACTCACTGCTGCCCCCCCCCCCCCGCAGCGTCTCTCCGGGTGGGCTGCTAAGAAAACCGCGTCGCTGCGCCTGCTCCAGTGTGCCGTGCCGTGCTGTGCCACCCTCCTCCCCTCTTTCCCCTCCTGCCTAGGCCCACTCCCCTCTCTCTCCCACTGCTGCTGCTGCTCCCCACTGCAGGCACTCTCCCTCCCAGCGACCGCCCACAAGCGGCCGGTCGATGCGCCTGCGCTGATGTGCCGTGCCATGCCGTGCTGTGCCATGCCACCCTGCTCCTCTCGCCTCCCCCCTCATGCGTACTCCCACCTCCCTCCCACTGCACTCACTGCTGCCGCTCCCCACCGCAGGGTCTCCCCGTGTGGGCAGCCAAAGGCACCGCATTGCTACGCCTGCTCCCATGTGTCATGCCGTGCCACCCTCCTCCCCTCCTCACCCTCCTGCCTATGTCCACTCCCCTCTCCCTCCCACTGCTGCTGCTGCTCCGCACTGCATGCTCTCTCTCAGCGACCGGCCACGAGCGGCCGGTCGATGCGCCTGCGCTGATGTGCTGTGCCATGCCTTACTGTGCCGTGCCACCCTCCTCCTCTTGCTTCCTGTGCTCTCCCTTCCACTGCTCTCTCTCGCTGCCGCTCTCCACCGCAGGGTCTCTCCGGGTGGGCGCCAAGGGCAGTCGGCCGCTGCGCCTGCGCTGATGTGCCATGCCGTGCCCCCCCCTTCCCCTTCCCCCTCCTGCCTCTTAGTATAGGCCTACTCCCCCCTCCCACCGTTCTCACCTCTCTTGCTCCCCACCGCAGGGTCTCTCTGGGTGGGCAGCCAAGAAGACCGCGTCGCTGCGCCAGATCGGGCTCCGCTCTCCCTCTGCCGCGTCCATGACGCGTGGGCACGCGGGCACCGACGCCGACGCCGACGACGCCGCCCACAATGCTGAGAATGGCAAGGGCAAGGCGGCGGTGGCAGCGGCAGCAGCGCCCCACCTGGATTTAGGCTTTGCGTCAAACAGCAGCGGCTGCATGCCGTGCAGGTGCGTGTTTGTCGCAGCCTTTCAGACGTATTGGTTTGGATGACTGTCACGCGTGGCAACGGCTGCATGCCGTGCAGGTGTGCGCCTTGCGCGTGCAGCTCGTGCGCCCCTCCCCCCCCCTCCTTCTCAACACGCACGCACGCACACACACCCACAACAGATGCACACACACACACCAACGTCTCGGAGTCGCACGTTTGAGTCGCGTTTGCGGCTCTGGTGTGAGTGCGGCTGACTTGCCACATCAACACGCACACGCACGCGCCAGTCAAGAACACACCACAGCGCCATTCCACATATGAACTGCAACCAACCCAGCCTTTACTCCCCCCGCCTCCACACACACAAAAACACAAAAACACATTCCTTGCTTGCTTGCTGTGCATGCAGCAGCAACAACAGCTGGGCGTACGTAACCCCGTGGTGCACGTTTCTCGGTGTGCTGCTGCGCAACCGCACGCTCACCAACAGCAGCACATCTGAACCAACGTGTGACCCCCCCCCATCCTGCGTTGGTTGCTTGCTTGCTGTGCATGCAGCAGCGACAACAGCTGGAAGTACGTCACCCCGTGGCACACGTCTCTTGGTG
>VFSX01000094.1:82500-162500 GCA_016618255.1 Chlamydomonas sp. UWO 241
TGAGTGCTTACTCTCCCCCGCCTTTTTTTGATGATGAGTTCGTTACAATCCACTTCTGGCGGTCACACGTGCGGTTCCAAAGCTCCAGTGGGACTTAGATGAAGCAGTCCTGAAGACCTGCCAACAGAAAAAGGGGGGGTGCCCCACGGCAACGCCATCCACACACGGCGGCGGGCGCCAAGCAAGCAGCACCACAGTGCAGGCTCCACACTCAACCCCTCCAGTGGATGAAGGGCGGGCCCAAGGTATAAAACCATAAAGGGACCAAAAAAAAAAAAAACCTCAAAACACTGGAAGCGGAGCAGGTGCGCACACCCACCACAGCACTCTACCCAGCAGCCACAACTCATCCCGCCAGCGCACGCGTGCGGCGCTACCTCCCCTCACATAACTCGTCCCCTCAGGGATCTAGGACGCCTTGTTCAGAATGAGCTTGCCGTCCACCACTCCAACATAGGGGTGGGTCGGGCCCACCACACCCGCCCAACCTCGCGGCATCACGCCGCCCTCAGCAAAGGACGCCAGCGCGTTCCAAAGGTCCATCGTCGCCAGCGCCCCCGCCCGCTCAACCGACACCGTGCGATCAGGGGGCAGCACACCATCACGCGGACGCGTGATGCGCCACAGGTGGCGGCATCCGCGCTCCATAGCGTCCACCACGAGCGCTGCCACCACAGCCCACACACCAGCACGCACCCCAGCGGGAGGCTGCAGCAGCCACACCTGGCAGCACGTGATGACCGGCGTAGGAGCAGGGAGGGCAGCAGCAACCGCCACCACCACCGCCTCCGCCACCGCGCATCCCCAGAAGCAGTGCGCACGCCACGCCGTCGCCGGCGGCCCGTCCTCCTCACGGCACCGCCACCCGCACGGGCACTCGGGCACTCCAAGCGCAGCCTGCTTGTGAAAGCCACTCACCCACAGCCGCCAGATGGGCTCCTTGCAGGCGCTGAGGAGCGGCAGCCGCCACAGCCTTTTGGTCCCCTACCGCAGGAAGACACTAGGCATGGCCCAGTGGCCCTTTTCGTTTTGATTTCTGGCGGTTTGCCACCTGTAACAAGAACCTCCCTGTGATTGTGGCCGCCACCGACCAATTCGTGTGGCTGGCACCGAGTGGTGGGCTGCAGTCAGTTACAGTTACATCGGCTTTCCAGCAAAGACTACCTCTAGTCCTAGTACCACCGCCTAGACCCAAGTCCAGTTCTGGCCCTAACAATTACTTGTGAGGGGCGGTAGCCACCAGCCGGCTGCCTGCCAACGTGTAGTCCCAGAGCAAAAAGGAGAGCTATTGTGCGACGCCTCCAAAATAGGTCCTAACTGCTTCTAGGGGATAGGGGGTCAAGTGGCGCTTGCCAATCTACTTGACCGCCGTGGTGGAGGGGCCGGCGCCTGAGGGGCAGCCGGACCGTACACCACGGCTCTCCACCCGACCCTATCCTGAGCACGCTCAAACGCCGTGTCCGAAAAAGTCTTCCAATCAGAACGAGTGCCACTAGTTTCGCCTAGCTGCTGAATCAGTAGCTTAAGAAAATAGTGTCGGGAGGAGGCTGGAGGCCGGCCTTGCTGCCGAGCCACATCCATTGTGCAGTCAAAAGTCGTACGAGGAAGACGAGAAGCCGGCATGCGCATCACATGGCCTAGCCACTGCATTGATCGCTTTGCCACAAGGCTCTCAATTGGCTCAGTGTCGCACGCCTGCCGAATATAAGTTAATCTGTGCCGGTCGACCAGGCGCACACCCAGAATGCGACGAAGGCAGTTAGAGTGGGCAACCTCCAATCGAGTCAGTTGTGTTTTAGTAGGGGCCCATGTTTCGCAGCCGTACAGAAAGTGGGGCAGCACGAAAGTGTTGTAACCCTGCATCTTAGACTGCATTTGCATCTTCTTGCTGGCCCAAATCTTATCAAAAGACGCAAACTTTGTCAAGGATTTTCAGCATAAGCGCCAACTGAGCTGGGTCATGCGAGAACAAACATAAATCGTCGGCATACATCAGCATTACTATGCGCTCAACCGACGACGACAACACAGAGCCGCCGGCTCGGGTCACGACTGACACGCCAGCCCCCTCTGGCATCATGTCTAGCGCCTTTTTCACTATGTGGTCAATAAAAACATTGAACAACACAGGAGCAATGACGCACCCCTGTCGCACACCAGACGACACGGGGAATTCGTGCCCGATTTTCCCAGCCAGCCGCACGGCAGCTGCGGTGTTGGTGTGAAGATCCTCCAACAGATCAATAATGTGCGGATGAACACTATATAATCTAAGGACTCTCCACAGTGCCGCACGGTTTATGCAATCGTAAGCTTTAGAATAGTCGACAAATGCCACAGCCATGCATTGTTTGTACTCGGCATGTGCCGCGCTCAGCGAGCGCAGAGTAAAAATTGCATCAACAGTGCCTCTGCTTTTTCTGAAACCACACTGAGCCTCATGCAACTGACCATCAACCTGCGTGGAGACGCGGTGCAGAAGTATGGCAGCGTACACTTTCCCGGCAATAGAGAGAAGGCTTATACCGCGGTAGTTACCAGGGGAGTCACGCGGACCCTTCCCCTTATATAACGGTGTGATAATAGCAGTTTTCCATTCCCTCGGGGCTCTCCCCGACCGCCATACGGCGATGATGACCCGGTGGAGCCATGCGATGGCAGGTGGGCACCGCAACAGCATGGCGTCCAGCTGGTCACCGCCCGGAGCGGCGGCCGAGCGCAACGCTCGCACACACGCCTCCGTCTCAGCCAGGTCAGGGGGGCGCCCGTGCGCTTCGTCCACCTCTGTGGCGCGTGTGAGCTCAAACGCCGCTACATCGTTCTCCAGCTGGTTCAGGGTCTCGTCGCTGAGCTTGGTCTCCCCGCCATATAGCTTGTCGAATGACTCTGTCATGGCCTTCAGCACCCCGTCTGGACCGCTGTGCAGCGCGCCCGAGACGTCCCGCATGGCAGGTGGGATCTGATGGCTGCGGCTGCGGCCCGCCAGCCTGTCGCACGCGCGCGCAAACTGGCGCAGATTCTTCTTGCGTAGCATGTCTTGCGCCTCCGCCACCTGCTGGCCGATCCACCTCTCCCTGTCTCTCTGCACAGCTGCGTCGGCCGCGCGGTTGGCGCGGTTGCGCTCTCGTTTGGCAGCAGCAGACTTGCTCCTGAGCCATGCCGTGTGCGCGCGCTGCCGGGCGTCCATGAGCCGGAGGGTGCGCTGCGACAGAGTGAACTGCCAGCCGCGCCGCCGGCGGCTGCCGCGTGGAGCGAGGTGGTTGGTGGCCACCTCGCGAATGGCAGCAGCCATCGCGTCGTACTCCGCCTGGGCATCAGCGCCCTCGGGCGGCACGGCCTCCAGCAGCCCAAAGCGATCGGACAGCTGGAGGTTGAACTCACGACGGACAGCCGGGCGCCGCAGTTGTGAAGAGTCCCATGCGCGCCGCTGAGAGCCGCCTGCATGGCGGGAGGCTCGCATGCGGAGGCGCATGGACAGTACCACCATGCAGTGATCGCTGTCCCAGGTTGGGCTCCTACGCACCCTACAGTCTGTCACCGCATGCATGCGGCGGCGCGCGACCAGGATGTAGTCCTTGACGCTGTGCAGGCGGCGCACAGAGCATGCATGCCGTCTGCTCTGTGCAACAGCCATGGGGCTGATGTGGGTGTACTGGTGCTCAGGCCTGTGGGGGTAGAGAGTGTTGGCAGCGCGCAGGCTGCATGCAGTGGCAGTGTCAAGGAGCAGGCGACCGTTCCTGCTGGCCACCGCTGGCTCCGTGAGGGGCAGGTGCTTGCCAACGCATTCATGGTCGGACACCGAATCCCTCCCCACTGCTGCATTGAAATCACCTGCCACGATGAGCAGATTGCGCTTGTCGTTGGCCTTGTCCGCGAGCGCCGCTACTCGAAGGTAGAAGTCGCCAGCCTCCTCGTCGCTCGCTGCCTCCGTTGGACTGTAGGCGCTGACGATGGTGATCATCTGCCCACGGTCCGCTGCAAAGCGGGCCTGGATGAGGCGGTCGGACACCGCCTCCCAGGAGACGAGTGCCGATGCCCATGCAGGGGACAACAGCAAGCCCACCCCACGCTGCCGGTGCTCCCCACCCGACCATAGCAGCGTCCACGACGTGTCGCCCGTAGCCACTTGCGCCTCCCCGGAGCCGGTCCTGCGCAGCTCCTGAAGCGCTGCAACACCGACGCTAAGCTTGGCGCAATCTTGCACCAGACTCGCCAGTTTGACCAGTCCCTCGTCCTCTGCAGGACATGTCCGCACGTTGAACGTAGCCACTCTGGTGTTCTGATTGACGACTTGGACGCGTCGCCAGGCGTGCCCCGCTACACGCGGGGACTGGGCAGGAAAAGGCTGCATGCATGGGGTGCCTTGTTTCCCCTTTGCTCGCATCCGCGGCCAGCCAGCTCAAGTCCGCGAGGCGTCCTTGGCCGTCTGTGATGCCGGGCCGGTATGCCCTCCTTGGGTTGGCTCTACGCTACAGGGTCATCGGACTCGCGTCGTCGACACCTGGATCGCAGCGCGCCCGGGGGGTTGCCACCCCCCCGAGCGCACTAGTAGAACGTAGAAGCGGTGCAAGTCTAGATCAATCAGTGTTCTCCCCGCGAGATGTATGGGCTGCAGTGTGGGCTGCAGTCAGTCGGCCACAAACAGCCGACAGACCAGATCGTCATAGACGAGCTCCTTTGACCTTACCACGCCAGCCGCATCACCCCAGGCCCGTACATTTACACCAGCTCTCGAGTGTGCCAAACAATCTTACGCCTTGCCAGCCTCGACGGTTGCCACCGCCTTAGCGCGCAGCGCGATGAGCTTCTTCTTGGCCTCGTAGAACTTGGCGGACTTGACCTTGCGCTTGACCTCAAGCTCCTTGACGGTGGCCTGGTGCTTCCAGCCGACCTGCGGAGTGCACATGAAGGGGGCAGGCAAGGTGAGCAGGGTGGCGTGTGTGTGATGCATGCGCGTGCGTGTTGCGTGTGCAGAGATCGCGCAGGGGCGAAGGTCATGGAGGGGGCCTCGCACAGGGTGGCGCTTACCGCCCCAATGCACCTGGTCGGAGCGTGTGCATGACTGCGCGATCCCACACCCCTCCTACCCTCCACAGCACACCGTGACAGCCTACCGCACACGCGCTGCCCTCCTCTCCCCTGCCCCCGCTGCTGCCCCGCACGGCATGGCACAGTGCAGCACACGCACCGTTGCGGACAGGTCGCCGACCAGGCAGAAGCGGTGGCCATGCTGCAGGCGCAGAGGCTTGAGCGCGTCAGGCACGACGAGGCGCTTCTGGCGGTCGTACGGCGCAGGCACGCCCTCGAAGCACTTCATGCGCTCAAGCGCAGCGGCTCCGCGCGGCGTCTTGTGGGGCACCATGCTGCGCGGGTGAGCAGCCAGGGTGGAGGTGGGGGGAGTCAGCCAGGGTGGTGGTGGTGGGGTGGGGGGGGGGGAGTCGGCCCAGGCACTGCACCCCACCATGCATGCATGCATGCACATGCTGCAAAGCGCATGCGACACAAAGCATCCCTACCCCCCCATCCCCTCCCAGACCACTGCTGTAGGTGTGCTGCCCTGCGCTGTGCTGACCTGCGCTGCCCTCTACCGGCACTGCCGGGCCGTTGCATGGCCCTGCCATGCAGGAGAGAGTGCCCCTCTGCCCCTCTCCCCCCCCCCTCCCTTCAAGCCTCCACTGCATCTCCCCGACACCAGCTTAAACGTGCTGCCAATGGGCGCTCCCTGCTGATGGGCACACGCCTGCTGTCCGTCTGCCACAACCGCCGCCCCGTGTCTCCCCCTCGCACAGCCTGCATGTCGCACATGCCACCACGCCTTGCAATCCATGCCACGGCGCTGCCATGAAGTCCCGCCACCCTGCCCTGCTTGAGGCTGCGCTGCGCCACTGGCCGCGTCGCACACTGTGTGCCGCCGCACTCCTGTGTGCGTCCCCGTCCGCAGCAGCCCCAGCGCCACGCTGCTTGCGTCAGCGCTGAGCGACATCACCCATTCCCGCGCTGCAGCGGCGGGTGGGCTGCTTCGTGGAGCGCGCCACGCTCTCTGCCACCACCTGCTCACCCGCGCACGGTCCTCCAGAAGATGCGCGACGGCGCGCGGTAGTGGATGGGTCCGTGCTTGGGGTTGGTGTTCATGCGCTTGTTGAGGAAGCGCTCGTACTTCATCTTCTGGCGCACCAGGCCACCGGCGATGGTGATTTCCTCGCAGCGGGTCACCACCTGCATGTATGGGCCCACGCGCGGCGTCACAGCCTGCCGTGCAATGCCTGCGGACCACCGTGCATTGGTATGCACCAGCGCACGCCGCCATGCGGCCCACTCACGATGTGCGTGCCCTGGAGGATCTGCTTCGCCACGATGGAGGCGAGGCGGCCCAGCATGTGGGCGCGCGCATCAATGACCACGACCTGCGGACCACAGGCCAACATGGGTGTCAGAACCAGACAGGCAGAGGGGGGCATGGGGGGCCACCACCCTCCATCCATGTGAGCCGCCGTCGCTGGAGCCGCGCTAACGCCCGCCGAGGTGCTTCCACGCACCTTGACCATTTTGAATGAAGGCCCGAAGAGGGCGAGCTGCGCTCACAAACGGCTAGGGCGCCGCCGCGGAAAGTGCGAATGTGTGGACTTGTGCTGCCCTGTCCTCGTCTAATTTCCCCAGCTTCTATATTCTGGCTCTCGTGGCCTATCAAATTTGTGAGGGGCGACGCCTGTGTGTAGGACCCGTTTTCCAGTTTGATGTATTATTATTTTTTGCGGTCACACTGCGGCTCGATTAACGGAGGCGCGTTCTCGTCGCAGATCCCTGGACCCAGCAATGCGGCGCTGCTGGTGACGACGATCTCCGTGCCGCTGACGAGCGGGGTAAAATACGACTGGCCCGGCTCCTGCTAGACTGCCCCTCGGTGGAACAATTCAGGAGCGGCTTGCCCGGCGCTGCCATGGCTTGGCGAGTAGCCGCGGCGCTGCCGCGGCCCGTGCTGGGAGACGGCCCTTATCCTCCCCCCATGCAGGACGCCATGCGGCACCGATCTCGACGAGTTGATCGACGAGCGGAGGAGCTGGCGCCCGTCAATGCATGCTGGACATTGGTCAAGATGGCTGCCCGTGGAGGCGGGCTACATCACGGCTTCAGCGGTGGCGACCGCCGAGGCAACACAGAGTAAATCCGCTTCACCAATCGCAGCGTTCGTCACCGCGCTCATCCTCGGGGTCGCTCGTCTGCCGGTGACTGGCGTTGGAAGGTCTTCAGGCAGCCTCCATGACAACTCTGTCGTCCATGCACCCCTGGAGGATGGGACCTGGCCATGCATGAGGCATGGGGCGCCGGCTGAGCCCCATGCAAACGAGAGCTGGACAGCCATGCACTGCCAGGCGGGGACCGTTCCAGTCAGCGCCAGTCGGCTCTGCCGGCTTGACTGGCCACAAGGCCACTACTGTGACCCTGAGGAAGGTCCTCTCCTATATGCTCCTTGCCAGACATGTCTCTCAGAGACCGCTGTTTGGGGTAGTCTAGCCGGCGGGAGCGGTAGTCTATCGGCCGGGAGCCGGCGGTACTCTAGTACTTAAGAGTGCTGGAGTATCGGCGGGTGTCTCTAGTAGAAGAGTAGCCTTCTTAGCTGGAAACCATGTGTTACTGTTACTGTTACACTGCGGTGACTCCCCTGGTAACTACCGCGGTATAAGCCTTCTCTCTATTGCCGGGAAAGTGTACGCTGCCATACTTCTGCACCGCGTCTCCACGCAGGTTGATGGTCAGTTGCATGAGGCTCAGTGGTTTCAGAAAAAGCAGAGGCACTGTTGATGAGATTTTTACTCTGCGCTGGCTGAGCGCGGCACATGCCATGTACAAACAATGCATGGCTGTGGCATTTGTCGACTATTCTAAAGCTTACGACTGCATAAACCGTGCGGCACTGTGGAGAGTCCTTAGATTATATAGTGTTCATCCGCACATTATTGATCTGTTGGAGGATCTTCACACCAACACAGCAGCTGCCGTGCGGCTGGCTGGGAAAATCGGGCACGAATTCCCCGTGTCGTCTGGTGTGCGACAGGGGTGCGTCATTGCTCCTGTGTTGTTCAATGTTTTTATTGACCACATAGTGAAAAAGGCGCTAGACATGATGCCAGAGGGGGCTGGCGTGTCAGTCGTGACCCGAGCCGGCGGCTCTGTGTTGTCGTCGTCGGTTGAGCGCATAGTAATGCTGATGTATGCCGACGATTTATGTTTGTTCTCGCATGACCCAGCTCAGTTGGCGCTTATGCTGAAAATCCTTGACAAAGTTTGCGTCTTTTGATAAGATTTGGGCCAGCAAGAAGATGCAAATGCAGTCTAAGATGCAGGGTTACAACACTTTCGTGCTGCCCCACTTTCTGTACGGCTGCGAAACATGGGCCCCTACTAAAACACAACTGACTCGATTGGAGGTTGCCCACTCTAACTGCCTTCGTCGCATTCTGGGTGTGCGCCTGGTCGACCGGCACAGATTAACTTATATTCGGCAGGCGTGCGACACTGAGCCAATTGAGAGCCTTGTGGCAAAGCGATCAATGCAGTGGCTAGGCCATGTGATGCGCATGCCGGCTTCTCGTCTTCCTCGTATGACTTTTGACTGCACAATGGATGTGGCTCGGCAGCAAGGCCGGCCTCCAGCCTCCTCCCGACACTATTTTCTTAAGCTACTGATTCAGCAGCTAGGCGAAACTAGTGGCACTCGTTCTGATTGGAAGACTTTTTCGGACACGGCGTTTGAGCGTGCTCAGGATAGGGTCGGGTGGAGAGCCGTGGTGTACGGTCCGGCTGCCCCTCAGGCGCCGGCCCCTCCACCACGGCGGTCAAGTAGATTGGCAAGCGCCACTTGACCCCCTATCCCCTAGAAGCAGTTAGGACCTATTTTGGAGGCGTCGCACAATAGCTCTCCTTTTTGCTCTGGGACTACACGTTGGCAGGCAGCCGGCTGGCGGCTACCGCCCCTCACAAGTAATTGTTAGGGCCAGAACTGGACTTGGGTCTAGGCGGTGGTACTAGGACTAGAGATAGTCTTTGCTGGAAAGCCAATGTAAATGTAAATGTAACTGTAACTGCGGTCACACGTACTGCTTCAAAGCTTCCAACAGAGATACCCAACAGGCACGGCTGCAAAAGCTACCCCAGGTTTCTGATTGCCAACTCCATTTAAAGGGGGGGTGCTGCCTTGCTGCTGTCTCGCGTACTCCAGGGGGTGTGCGAGAGACGGTGCCGGGGGCATCCTGGCCGTGGCGGGAATAAGGACGTCAGCGGGGATTTTCAAGGTTTTGGGTGGAGTCCTCGTATGGATGTAGAGTGTGGACATGGGTCTGGGTGCCCACTTTTGGCTCTCAGAACCCGTTTGGGTGGTGCGTTTGCATTTTGCCACAATAGGGTGATGGGGTTGATGTTTGCCTCGCCGGCTGAAGCCTTTAGGGCTCTGCATGAGTGTGTGTGTGTGAGTGTGAGTGTGAGTGTGAGTGTGTGTGTGTGTGTGCGTAGTCCACACCATCGCACCGCCACCACCCTACGTGTGTGCATGCGTGCGTGCGTGCGCGTGTGTGTTTTGAGTGTGTGTGCCCCTGCACACACGTGTGTGTGTGTGTGTGTGTGTGTACCTGTGTGTATTGGGTAGTGGAGGGCGGGGTTTGTGTGCGTACGCGTAGTCCACACCGTCGCACCGCCGCGGGCCTGTGTGTGTGTGCGTGTGTGTGCGTGCGTGCACGTGCATATGTGCATGTGTGTGTGTGTGTGTGTGTGCATGCGTGTTGCAACACATACACTGAACTCGTTGTGCCTTTACCACACGCATTACGGCACACGCGAGTGTGCCGTAATGCATCGACTGTGGAGCAAGTCCTGGCATTGTCGATCATCCTCGGCGCATTCCTCGGTGCATTGGATTGCGTTGGTTTGAACACCAAACGCAGCTACTTGTCACCACCCGCTGCTCACTCGCTGGCGATGGCAGACATGCCCCGTCAGGTACCCCTTCCTTGCTGTGCGCTCCTCTGCATCTTCAACTTGACATGCCCCACGTCACAGCCTTTAGCCGCGGCCCGTGGCCTTGACCTCGCATTAGGCAGGCAGGCTGCTGTCTCTGCGCCCCCCCACCCCCTCGACAGTCCAGGCAGCCCGGGGTGGGACCTCTGGCTGAAACCCTGTGAGACAGTGACCATATCTGCATGTGTCGCAATGACAGTCTTAACAAGAGCCGCTGTTGCCCTGCCGTGACAACGCACGCACACATTCTGCTTCCAGACCAGACATCACCTCCGACCAGTCCACGCACGCACAATTGCAGTCACCCACCTAGCGCTTGCAATTCCGACAGCCACAAGTTGGTACGATGGGTGCAGCGGGCATACGCACGCACGCAGCGAACGAGCCGGGTGGGCCACGCACCCAGTACTTGTACTCCACAGGGACACGCCAGCACAAGGCGCGCCGCCACCGCCGCACCACAATCAGACAGAGCAGACACGCTCCTTGTCGTTTTCAATGGCAGTGCCGGAGCATGCCAGGCAGGATTTGCCAACAAACGCCCAGCTGTCTTCCCCATGCAAGCCAAGGAACAGACTCGCTCCACCTCGCCACCAGACCTGATCACTCACCATGCCCATCAGCAGTCATGTGCGAGCCATGGTTGTGGGTCGCGTTCAGTGAATGCCCGATGTTGACACGTGCACGTACGGCCTCGGTGCACCCTAAACCCTAAAACCCTAAACCTAAACCCTAAAACCCTACACTTTGGGTGGGGGTTCTAGGCTGGTCGGTCAGCAGTGGGTGCATCGTGTGGTGCATCAAGGTGGGGGGGGGGGTCACCCACTGCACGAAGACTGCTGGTCTTTACATTTACATCCCAAACCGCGGTTAAACGATGGATGCAGAGCATTGGCAGAGCATCTCACTTGGGAGTATGGCTATTGGTCATGCTGATGACAATGAAGCAATGCCTCTTGTGTTCAGTTATGCGAATCGATGGTGCGGTTGCAGAGTCACGTGTTGTGGCTGATCAGACGGGGTCACCACATGTCTTGGCACCCCAAAGGTACTTCTTGTGCTTTGCCATGCAGTCCCAGCAAATTGGAATCTCGAGGAGGAGCTCCTCGTCCTTCATTCCCGCAGGCGGATCGGCGCACGAGCTGTTGGGGTTGATGCAGAAGGAGTCGAGGTTGACGACACAGTCGAAGCAGGCATGCGCCGAGTGCGGTCCACCGCGGAGAGGCTCGTCATGGAGCTTGGAGCACCTGAACCACAGTGTAGGCAGTGGCAGGGGTGCATCAGCATTTGGCGTTAGAGGCGCACACATGCACCCAACAGGGTGAAGACAATTGGTCATCGCCCCCAACCCATCGCTGCACGCATACGCACACACAGGTCTACTACGCCATCAAAGGCGCCCGCTGGACTATAAAATCGACCACTCGTGGCATACTCACTTGGTACACCACTCCCCATCGTAGTTGCCCGGCCTCGCCCACGCGAGGCACTGGTAGCACTTAGCGTGCATGGCCGGGTTGATCTCAGAGCACGAGCAGCTGCAGGGGAGGGGAGAGAGGGGGGGAGGGGAGGCGGTGGGCGTGGGGAGGCGTTTGTGCGCGTGTGCGGGTACATACGTGCGAGCATGCAAGGGGCGAGCATGCAAGAGGTACGCACACATGCCCACACTGCACGTACCTGGCGCAGACCTTGTACACACCAGCGTCCCAGTAGAACGCGCTGTTCTGCGCCAAGCACGTTGCACACATAGGGTCCATGCGGCACTCGTGCTCGGTCGGACAGGTGTTGTCAACAGGCGGCACAGGGGGAGGGGGGGGAGGAGGGTACGGGGGAGGGGGGGAGGAGGGTACGGGGGAGGGGGGGGAGAAGGGTAGGGGGAGGGGGGGAGGGAGGGTAGGGGAGGGGGAGGGAGGGAAGGGGGGAGGGTGGGAGTCAGGAGACGGGTAATGGTGGGAGTCAGGAGACGGGGGAGGATGGGAGTCAGGAGACGGGTAAGGGTGGGAGTTGGGCGGCGAAGGAGGGTGGGATTTGGGCGGCGGGGGATGGTGGTAGTCGGGCGACGGGGGAGGGTAGAGGATCTCGCAGTCAGGCAGCTCGTCCTCCCTCTCGCAGCCACAGGTGGTCGTGACCTCAGCTGCCAGGTTGCAGGTGGTGTCGGCGTGACCGAGGTATGCGTACATGGCAGTGAAGTCAACGGCTGTGCAGATGTCATTGACCCCCAGGGTGTCCATGCCAGTCACCTTGACGCAGTTCTCCCCATCGTCCTCCTTCATGGTCTCACAAGTAAACATGACAGTGCCCAGCGTCTGGGCATATGCAACGAGCATGGCACACGTCTTGGGGGTGGGGAACGTGGGTACGGTTGTGTGCTTTTTGACGCAGACTTCGATCTCGATGGCACAGGCCGGGGGTGAGGGGGGAGGGGAGGAGGGACGATATGAGGGTGAGGGAGGGGGGGAGGGAGGGTACGGGGAGGGGAGGGAGGATAGGGGGGAGGGTACGATGGCGGAGCGTGGTGTGGTGGTGCCAGCTCGGGAGGAGGCGAGGGTGAGGGAGGAGGTGAGCATACACACACAGGGGGGGGCGGGCATTTGTCGTGGCCCTCCTCGGGCGTGCTCTCCTCGGGCGTGCTCATGCACTGCTCGCCACAGTCGGCGGGTGGGAAGGCCCCGTCACTGAGCGCGCGGCAGCCGCCCGTCGCGTTGGCGATGAGACCAGGCGCAGTGCAGTGGTAGTAGGTGCCGCCGTGGGGGCAGGGAGTCGGCATGGCGCAATGGGGCGTGCTCATGCACTGCTCGCCACAGTCAGCGAGTGGGAAGGCACCAGCGCTGAGCGCGCGGCAGCCGCCCTTCGCGTTGGCGATGAGACCGGGCGCAGTGCAGTGGTAGTAGGTGCCGCCGACGGGGCAAGGAGTCGGCATTGCGCAATGGGAGAACCCTGCGGAGCGGCGGAGCGGCGGCAGTCAGAGGATGAGAGCAAGCAGCAGCCGTTGGACGGGACCATGTCTGGAGCGAGCAATTGGGCATGCACAACAGGAGACAACTGTCTCACCATGGTCTCTCTTGCTGTGGTCGCTCTTGTCCGTGCCGTGGACGTTAACCTGGATGCGGCGGCGGGGTGCAGGCGGGGCGGGGTGGAGCGGGGCGGCGGGGTGGAGCGGGGCGGGGGACGAGGGAAGCTGGGTAGCCGCGCACCAATATGCCCTCACTGCGACCCCCTGCTCACCACGCACAGGCCGTAAACCAGTAGCAATAGCAACGTCGTGGAAAGCTCGTGTTTCATGACGATAACGAGATGTAAATGAACGAGCAGCCCTGCCTCGTTTAACCCTCCCCCACACCTTGGATGCGCCGATACGTCGTCAACGTCACGCGGAGGATGACACGCGCCCACGAACTGGTGCTGCACGCGCCACAGTATCGCACTCCGCTTTCGGAGTGATCAGGTCTTGGTTGGAGTGTTTCCTTGTTTGTGTGGGACAGCTGGGGGGAAACTGCTGCGGTCCTTCCCTTGCCCAGTGTTTCTGGCAGCCATGGCGCTACAGACCTCCGGCACTGCCATCGAAAAGGACAGGGGGCTTGTCTGCTCTGTCTGATGGTGGCGGCGGTGGCGGCGCGCCCTGTGCTGGCGTGTTCCTTTGGAGTTCAAGAAGTGGGTGCGTGACCAACCAGGGGGGTGTATCGCCCGCTGCGTGCGTGCGTGCGTGCGCTTGCTGCACCCAACGTACCAACCAGTGCACGCGCGTGGCTGCCGGGACTGCGAGCGCTAGGCGGGTGACTGAAATTGTGCGTACGCAGGCACACACGTGGACTGGTCGGAGGTGATGTCTGGTCAGCCAGTAGGCTGTGTGCGTGCGTTGTTACGGCAGGGCAATAGCGGCTCTTGTTAAGGCTGTCATTGCGACACATGCAGATATGGTTGTTGTCTCACAGGGATACAGAGGTCAATGCACGCACGAGGCAGCACTCCCCAGACTTCCAGACATTGTTTGTGAACCAATAGCACCCAGTATGGAAATATATAACAACGGGTGACGCAGCTGGGATTGCACACCATTGGGTAGAATGCCGCAGTAACACCAGCGATGATGGTGATGCTGACATTGACGCTGGTGCTTGCAGAGGGCAGCAGCACCTGCCATTGGATTGGACTGGTTTGGATGCCAAACGCAGCCACTCATCGTCACCCGCCGCTCACTCGCTGGCGATGGCAGACATGCCCCATCAGATACCCCTCCCTTGCTGTGCGCTCCTCTGCATCTTCAACTTGACATGCCCCACATCACAGCCTTAAGCCACTATTCCCTGCCGTAACAACGCACACACACATCCTACTGCTTGACCAGACATGACCTCCGACCAGTACACGTGTGTGCCTGCGTACGCACAATTGCAGTCACCTGCTTAGCGCTCGCAATCCCGGCAGCCACGCGCGTGCACTGGTTGGTACGTCGGGTGCAGCAGCGGGGGTTTTAGGGTTTTAGCAGCACGCACACACGCACGCAGCACGCACGCACGCAGCACGCAGCGGGCGATACACCCCCCCTGGTTGGTCACGCACCCACTTCTTGAACTCCAAAGGAACACGCCAGCACAGGGCGCGCCGCCACCGCCGCCACCATCAGACAGAGCAGACAAGCCCCCTGTCCTTTTCGATGGCAGTGCCGGAGGTCTGTAGCGCCATGGCTGCCAGAAACACTGGGCAAGGGAAGGACAGCAGCAGTTTCCCCCCAGCTGTCCCACACAAACAAGGAAACACTCCAACCAAGACCTGATCACTCCGAAAGCGGAGTGCGATACTGTGGCGCGTGCAGCACCAGTTCGTGGGCGCGTGTCATCCTCCGCGTGACGTTGACGACGTATCGGCGCATCCAAGGTGTGGGGGAGGGTTAAACGAGGCAGGGCTGCTCGTTCATTTACATCTCGTTATCGTCATGAAACACGAGCTTTCCACGACGTTGCTATTGCTACTGGTTTACGGCCTGTGCGTGGTGAGCAGGGGGTCGCAGTGAGGGCATATTGGTGCGCGGCTACCCAGCTTCCCTCGTCCCCCGCCCCGCTCCACCCCGCCGCCCCGCTCCACCCCGCCCCGCCTGCACCCCGCCGCCGCATCCAGGTTAACGTCCACGGCACGGACAAGAGCGACCACAGCAAGAGAGACCATGGTGAGACAGTTGTCTCCTGTTGTGCATGCCCAATTGCTCGCTCCAGACATGGTCCCGTCCAACGGCTGCTGCTTGCTCTCATCCTCTGACTGCCGCCGCTCCGCCGCTCCGCAGGGTTCTCCCATTGCGCAATGCCGACTCCTTGCCCCGTCGGCGGCACCTACTACCACTGCACTGCGCCCGGTCTCATCGCCAACGCGAAGGGCGGCTGCCGCGCGCTCAGCGCTGGTGCCTTCCCACTCGCTGACTGTGGCGAGCAGTGCATGAGCACGCCCCATTGCGCCATGCCGACTCCCTGCCCCCACGGCGGCACCTACTACCACTGCACTGCGCCTGGTCTCATCGCCAACGCGACGGGCGGCTGCCGCGCGCTCAGTGACGGGGCCTTCCCACCCGCCGACTGTGGCGAGCAGTGCATGAGCACGCCCGAGGAGAGCACGCCCGAGGAGGGCCACGACAAATGCCCGCCCCCCCCTGTGTGTGTATGCTCACCTCCTCCCTCACCCTCGCCTCCTCCCGAGCTGGCACCACCACACCACGCTCCGCCATCGTACCCTCCCCCCTATCCTCCCTCCCCCCCTCCCCGTACCTCCCTCCCCCCTCCCTCACCCTCATATCGTCCCTCCTCCCCTCCCCCCTCACCCCCGGCCTGTGCCATCGAGATCGAAGTCTGCGTCAAAAAGCACACAACCGTACCCACGTTCCCCACCCCCAAGACGTGTGCCATGCTCGTTGCATATGCCCAGACGCTGGGCACTGTCATGTTTACTTGTGAGACCATGAAGGAGGACGATGGGGAGAACTGCGTCAAGGTGACTGGCATGGACACCCTGGGGGTCAATGACATCTGCACAGCCGTTGACTTCACTGCCATGTACGCATACCTCGGTCACGCCGACACCACCTGCAACCTGGCAGCTGAGGTCACGACCACCTGTGGCTGCGAGAGGGAGGACGAGCTGCCTGACTGCGAGATCCTCTACCCTCCCCCGTCGCCCGACTACCACCATCCCCCGCCGCCCAAATCCCACCCTCCTTCGCCGCCCAACTCCCACCCTTACCCGTCTCCTGACTCCCATCCTCCCCCGTCTCCTGACTCCCACCATTACCCGTCTCCTGACTCCCACCCTCCCCCCTTCCCTCCCTCCCCCCTCCCCCTACCCTCCCTCCCCTCCCCCGTACCCTTCTCCCCCCTCCCCCGTACCCTCTCCCCCCGTACCCTCCTCCCCCCCCTCCCCCTGTGCCGCCTGTTGACAACACCTGTCCGACCGAGCACGAGTGCCGCATGGACCGAGCACGAGTGCCGCATGTATGTGTGCAACGTGCTTGGCGCAGAACAGCGCGTTCTACTGGGACGCTGGTGTGTACAAGGTCTGCGCCAGGTACGTGCAGTGTGGGCATGTGTGCGTACCTCTTGCATGCTCGCCCCTTGCATGCTCGCACGTATGTACCCGCACACGCGCACAAACGCCTCCCCACGCCCACCGCCTCCCCTCCCCCCCTCTCTCCCCTCCCCTGCAGCTGCTCGTGCTCTGAGATCAACCCGGCCATGCACGCTAAGTGCTACCAGTGCCTCGCGTGGGCGAGGCCGGGCAACTACGATGGGGAGTGGTGTACCAAGTGAGTATGCCACGAGTGGTCGATTTTATAGTCCAGCGGGCGCCTTTGATGGCGTAGTAGACCTGTGTGTGCGTATGCGTGCAGCGATGGGTTGGGGGCGATGACCAATTGTCTTCACCCTGTTGGGTGCATGTGTGCGCCTCTAACGCCAAATGCTGATGCACCCCTGCCACTGCCTACACTGTGGTTCAGGTGCTCCAAGCTCCATGACGAGCCTCTCCGCGGTGGACCGCACTCGGCGCATGCCTGCTTCGACTGTGTCGTCAACCTCGACTCCTTCTGCATCAACCCCAACAGCTCGTGCGCCGATCCGCCTGCGGGAATGAAGGACGAGGAGCTCCTCCTCGAGATTCCAATTTGCTGGGACTGCATGGCAAAGCACAAGAAGTACCTTTGGGGTGCCAAGACATGTGGTGACCCCGTCTGATCAGCCACAACACGTGACTCTGCAACCGCACCATCGATTCGCATAACTGAACACAAGAGGCATTGCTTCATTGTCATCAGCATGACCAATAGCCATACTCCCAAGTGAGATGCTCTGCCAATGCTCTGCATCCATCGTTTAACCGCGGTTTGGGATGTAAATGTAAAGACCAGCAGTCTTCGTGCAGTGGGTGACCCCCCCCCCCACCTTGATGCACCACACGATGCACCCACTGCTGACCGACCAGCCTAGAACCCCCACCCAAAGTGTAGGGTTTTAGGGTTTAGGTTTAGGGTTTTAGGGTTTAGGGTGCACCGAGGCCGTACGTGCACGTGTCAACATCGGGCATTCACTGAACGCGACCCACAACCATGGCTCGCACATGACTGCTGATGGGCATGGTGAGTGATCAGGTCTGGTGGCGAGGTGGAGCGAGTCTGTTCCTTGGCTTGCATGGGGAAGACAGCTGGGCGTTTGTTGGCAAATCCTGCCTGGCATGCTCCGGCACTGCCATTGAAAACGACAAGGAGCGTGTCTGCTCTGTCTGATTGTGGTGCGGCGGTGGCGGCGCGCCTTGTGCTGGCGTGTCCCTGTGGAGTACAAGTACTGGGTGCGTGGCCCACCCGGCTCGTTCGCTGCGTGCGTGCGTATGCCCGCTGCACCCATCGTACCAACTTGTGGCTGTCGGAATTGCAAGCGCTAGGTGGGTGACTGCAATTGTGCGTGCGTGGACTGGTCGGAGGTGATGTCTGGTCTGGAAGCAGAATGTGTGCGTGCGTTGTCACGGCAGGGCAACAGCGGCTCTTGTTAAGACTGTCATTGCGACACATGCAGATATGGTCACTGTCTCACAGGGTTTCAGCCAGAGGTCCCACCCCGGGCTGCCTGGACTGTCGAGGGGGTGGGGGGGCGCAGAGACAGCAGCCTGCCTGCCTAATGCGAGGTCAAGGCCACGGGCCGCGGCTAAAGGCTGTGACGTGGGGCATGTCAAGTTGAAGATGCAGAGGAGCGCACAGCAAGGAAGGGGTACCTGACGGGGCATGTCTGCCATCGCCAGCGAGTGAGCAGCGGGTGATGACAAGTAGCTGCGTTTGGCCGGCCTGCGTCAGCGTCCAAACCAATCCATGGCAGTGCACGCGTGAGCCAGCACTCCCCAGAGACTTCCAGACATTGTGTGTGCGAGCCAATAGCACCCAGTATGGTGTAAGCAGAGGGCAGCAGCACCTGCCAGGACTCGGGCGCGGTGCTAGATAGGACAGCCCTGCAGGCCGTCCATGCCCCCCCCCCCAACCCTGTGGCACTGCCGGCACTGCCACTCAAACAGCTGCCACCTCTCAACAGGGCCACAAATGGCAGCAGGGACATCAATCCCATCAACACATACTTTCTTCGTTACATTCCAACGCGACTCAACAATGGATGGAGAGCCTGCCGCTCGTGAGCACAGTGGTGGGTCATGCTGATGACAATGATACAGTGGCTCATCAGTTGTGCAGTGTGTACAGGGGCAGTGGCAGAGTGATGTCATGTGTCTGATCAGACCGCGTGGCTGTACAGGGTGCCTCAGATGTAGTTCTCGTGTAAAATTACATCTCCCTCTCCATGAGCTGGGTCCCCAAATGAGCTCTCAGGACGATTGATGCGTAATGAGTCAGGGTTGTCAACGCAGTCGAAGCATGTGCCGAGTGCGGACCACCGTGGTGAGGCTCGTCATGGAGCTTGCCGCATCTGCACCGCAGCAGGCAGGCAGGCAGGCAGGCAGGCAGGCAGGCAAGCAGCAGCAGCAACGATGCATCAGCACATGGCATTTGAAGCAGCATCGACAGACATGCGGCACCCAACAGGGTTGAAACCCCTCAACTCCCACAACACATCGCCACGCGCAAATGCATTAACTTGGCGTACTCACTCCATCAAGGCTTGTCATCAAATGTGTCCTTAGGCTTGCGATCAAACGTGTCCTTGGGCTTGCCGTTTGGCAACAAGGGTGGTGCGGAGTAGGACGACGGGGGTGGTGGGGAGGGAGTGTAAGGGGGAGGAGGGGAGGGAGGGTATGGGGGAGGGTGGGAGGGAAGGTACGGGGGCGGGGGAGGAGGGGGCAGGTGTGAGGGAGGCGCGGAAGGCAGGGGGCAGGTGTGAGGGAGGCGCAACACGCAGGGGAGACAGGAACTGCAGGGGGGGAGATGGGAAGAGGGGAGGTTCAGGAGAGGGGCGGACACTCCCACGCTCCTCCCTCAGGCGTGCTCATACACTGGTCGCCACAGTCAGACGGTGGGAAGGATACATCCCTTTGTGCGCGGCAGCCACGCATCACGTTGGTGATGGCACCGGGTGCACTGCAGTGGTAGTAGGCAGTGACGAGGGGCCGGGGGTCGGATTGGTACAGTTGGGCATCGTGCTGGGGGGGCGGCAGGGCTGCGGGGTGCTGCGGGCGCTGCCGCTCATGCACTGCGCGCTGCAGTCAGCGAGTATGAAGGCTCCATCCCTTTGCGCACGCGAGCTACCCATCGCGTTGGTGATGGCACCGGGAGCAGTGCAGTGGTAGTAGGCGCTGACGGGGGGCCAATCAGTCGGCATGGCACACTGGGAGAACCCTGCGGAGCGGTGGCAGTCAGAGGATTAGAGGAGCAGTCAGCAGTCGATAGATGCCACCACTGATGGCTGAAGCGAGCCAGCAACTGCAACGGGGCACTTATAGGCAGAAGTAGACTTCCGAGAGAAAAAAATGGTAGGGTCGAGAACCTGCTCAAGCAGGTCATTGCAGGGCAGCGTCACGCCCTCATCGATAGCTTCGGACGCGTTGAGGCATATGATGCGCAGTAACAGTAACAGTAACAGTAACAGTAACACGGGGTTTCCAGCTAAGCAGGCTACTCTTCTACTAGAGACACCCGCCGATACTCCAGCACACTTAAGTACTAGAGCACCGCCGGCTCCCGGCCGATAGACTACCGCTCCCGCCGGCTAGACTACCCCAAACAGCGGTCTCTGAGAGGCATGTCTGGCAAGGAGCATATAGGAGAGGACCTTCCTCAGGGTCACAGTAGTGGCCTTGTGGCCAGTCAAGCCGGCAGAGCCGACTGGCGCTGACTGGAACGGTCCCCGCCTGGCAGTGCAGGCTGTCCAGCCTCGTTTGCATGGGGCTCAGCCGGCGCCCCATGCCTCATGCATGGCCAGGTCCCACCCTCCAGGGGTGCATGGACGACAGAGTTGTCATGGAGGCTGCCTGAAGACCTTCCAACGCCAGTCACCGGCAGACGAGCGACCCCGAGGATGAGCGCGGTGACGAACGCTGCGATTGGTGAAGCGGATTTACTCTGTGTTGCCTCGGCGGTCGCCACCGCTGAAGCCGTGATGGTAGCCCGCCTCCACGGGCAGCCATCTTGACCAATGTCCAGCATGCATTGACGGGCGCCAGCTCCTCCGCTCGTCGATCAACTCGTCGAGATCGGTGCCGCATGGCGTCCTGCATGGGGGGAGGATAAGGGCCGTCTCCCAGCACGGGCCGCGGCAGCGCTGCGGCTACTCGCCAAGCCATGGCAGCGCCGGGCAAGCCGCTCCTGAAGTGTTCCACCGAGGGGCAGTCTAGCAGGAGCCGGGCCAGTCGTATTTTACCCCGCTCGTCAGCGGCACGGAGATCCTCGTCACCAGCAGCGCCGCATTGCTGGGTCCAGGGCTCGGCGACGAGAACGCGCCT
The DNA here is from genome assembly GCA_016618255.1 of Chlamydomonas sp. UWO 241. Classification (NCBI taxonomy): domain Eukaryota; kingdom Viridiplantae; phylum Chlorophyta; class Chlorophyceae; order Chlamydomonadales; family Chlamydomonadaceae; genus Chlamydomonas; species Chlamydomonas priscui. The sequence continues at coordinate 103,417 of VFSX01000094.1, forward strand.
CCGTTAATCGAGCCCCATATGATGCGCAGCCAAACACAAACGAAACATAAATCTTTGCTGTGCCTACCATGGTCTCCTTTTTCGTTGCTGTCTTCGCCCAAGTCCGTGCTGTGGGCGTCAACCTGGATTCGACGGCGGGGGGGGCCCCCTGGGTGTTGAAATGCTGTTGAATCAGCATGCCTGTACTGTTGAAATGGTGTTGAATCAACAGCTGTTGAAACGCTGTTGAAACTCTATTGAAAACCTGATTGAAACAACAACCCCGTTTCAACAGGGAATCAGTGTTGAAACAACACCACTTTCAACACCCCCTAAAGGTACGGACGGGGGAGGTGAAGACGGGGGGGGGGGAGGCTGTGCGCGCGTGCGGCAGCATCCCATCATTGCCATTTCCCACTGACCAAGCACAACCAGGATGGCAATCAACGCGCTTCATCGCCGGCGACTATGGCTGCCACGTGACTAGGAGCGTGAATCCCCACACACTTGGATGGGCTTCCACACCATTGGACGCGACGAGGATTGTTCAGTGTCGACAACGCCAGGACTCTCTCCATAGTCGATGCATTATGGCCCACTCGCGACTGCTGATTTTCCTGGTGAGTGGCAAGGTATGGTGCCTTGCTTGCGTGGGGAAGACGGCTGAGGGGAACCACTGCGGCCCTTCCCTTGCTTACCCTGCCTACTGCAGTTCCTGGCAGCCACAGCGCTGCAGGCCACGACGGCGACTACCATCGACAAGGAGTTTGCCTGCTCTGTCCGCGTTGAAGTCAAGTACACCGACTGGGAGACCGCCTGGGCGACGGACCACTGGTGCGAGCGGGAAGAGGGAGGATGGAGAAGGAGTACAGAGGGCAGGACGGAGAGGGCAGGGAGAGAGCAGGGAGAGAGCCAAGCCCAGACCAGGCGGTACCTGACTATCTGGACCACCAACCACATCACCATCACTGTGTAGGTCGCTGGCTTCCGTCAACTTCTACGTCTCTGCGCCGATTGGATCGGCTGGCAGGCACCCTAGCTGGACGTTCAAAGCGTGCGTGCGGCCCTGGGTCAAGGCCCCCCTGCACCCGCGCATACTGCTGCGTGCACGTGCTCTTGTGCGCTTAAGCTTCACCCGCATCCGCGCGTGCACCCTTGGCACCCGCCTGCCCCCCCCTCACCCCTCCTCACCCCTCACCCCCCCTCACAGGACGAACCCGAGCTGGATCGGCGCTCAGCGTGACCTGGGCTACTGGAACGTTGAGGTGACATCAGACTCTGGGGATCCGAACGTGACTGGTACCGTGTTGCTCGACTGGCAGGGGCTGGAGCCCGACGGGTCGGAGATCAACCTGGGCTGCGTGATTGCGTCAAAGGACCCTGACGCGTTCATTCCCACACATTTCTCTGTCGAAGGAGTCGAGTGCGAGTGCATCCAGTGCAGTGGCCACAAGACGCCGCTGCCGCCCCCTCCCTCCCCCCCTCCCTACCCTCCTTCCCCTCCCCTCCCTACCCCCCTCCCTACCCTCCTCCGTACCCCCCTCCTGCGGTCGCCTCGCCCCCTCCTCAGGGCTGCAAGGTGGATGTGGTGTACTCTGAGCCGTGGGTGGAGAACGGGTGAGCAGAAAGCACACATTCATGCTGCATGTCTGCGCACCCAATTCACACACTTATGCGCATGCACGCGTGCACGCGCACACGCGCGACACACGCACGGACACACACACACACACACACACACTGCACAGGAAATGGCTGAGCGCGTTGAACTGTTTTGTGTCCACCACGGGCCCTTCGGACGTGCCGCACGGCTGGACGTTCACTTTGGAGAACCTAGAATACAAGGAATCGAAAGGCTGCTGGAACACTGGCCCCGTGACTTTCAGCAACGGCATCCTCACCAGCACTGCGTCCAATTCCTGGCAGGCGCTGGGGGCCCATGCTGCCAACACTGCCAACGTCGGCTGCACCATCAGCGCGTCTAAGGATGGTGATGGTGATGCTGCGGCTGCCGTTGGCCCAACGAAGTTCTCCGTGAACGACGTGCCCTGTGAGATTGCCCTGACCAAGCTGTAGGGCTGATGATGCCCTGTGACGTGTGTGCCATGCCACCACCATCTAAGCTTAGTTTGACGTTGACCGTGTGCCTGCCGTAGTAATTGTGCCAACACATGGCCGTTGTAATGAGATGGAATGAGTGCACAATCCTGAACGGTCCCTGTCCCTGTGACCACATGGTGCTCCGTTGGGCCTGCTGTGCCGTCTGCTGCCTGCTGCCTGCACTGCTGTCGCACGCCCTCCCCTCCTCCCTCTTCCCCCGAGCTAGTCCCTCCAAAGCAAACGCGCCACGCAAAGGACTCTTCATTTTCAGGCAGCCAGCCTTAGTCACGCATCGCTGCCATCCCCCTCAGCACGGCGTGCGTGTGTGCAGCCAGGGCCGTGGCATCAGGGGCACAGCCAGCGAGGGTGGCAGTGATATGAGCGTAGAGCTCGCTGATGGGCAGGGCCCCCTCTGTCTGCAGCGCGGCAACCATGCGGTCGTGGTCATCATAGCAGTGCGCCACCTGCACAAGGCCATCCCACCTTGTAACCCACCTTGTTGCAATGCTAACGGCTGCTCTCTCTCTGCCTCACTGCCCCTCACAGTCGAAACGACCGCCTTACAACCGGCGGCTTTGTTGTTCGCCTTTCAACTCAACCTGGCGCCTACTCAGCTCCCCCCCCCTCCCACGGCTTCCTGGAGCGCATCCTGCCTTGGCCAAGGTTCAGTCAGAGGCATGCTGCGCCCTCGCTCCCACCCAGTTGCCGCACAATGCCCTTGCCCGTGCGCGCGCCCCCACCCCCTTCAGCAACAGACCCCGCCGCCCAACCAGCCAACCACCCAGCCAGCCAAGGCGACAGACAGAGAGAGAGACAGACAGCGCGCAGCTCCACGCTTTGGGAGGCCGACATCTCACGGCACAGAGCCGCCGGAGCCGCCACGCGCGTTCTTGACACCCTCGCGTGCCAGCTCAGCCACCACAGTCTGGGTTGCATCCCGCATCAGTGTGCCCACCATTGCGTCCTGCAGCTCAGCAAAGGTCTCGGAGTCGCCAGGCAGCTGCCCCTTGTTGCGCATCGCCGCTAGCACCCTCAGCACGGCGCGCGTGTCTGAAGCCAGGGTGGTGGCGGCATCAGGGGCGCAGCCAGCGAGCGCGGCAGTGTGCTGAGCGTAGAGCTTGCTGATGGGCAGGGCTCCTGGTGGGGCTCGCTCCACCCACTGCATGTGGCGCGCCGCAAGCTCCATCACACACAGCGCTGTGACCATGCGGTCGTGGCCATCGTAGCAGCGTGCAAGCTGCACCAGGCCGTCCCACGTCATGCCGGGCACGGTGTCGCTGTCGGTGTCGGTGTATCCAGGCAGGTACTCCATGGGATCGGTGCCATACATAGACGCAATGGTGAGCAGCTCCCCGGCGTACTTGCTGTGCTCAGGCAGTGCGCCGTGCTGGAAGGGCTGGACCGCCACGCCGACAGCAAGCTCAGCCACAGCACGCTCCAGGTGGCTCATGTACCGGTCATCGTAGTCGCTGTTGCCGGTGGCGCTGGTGCCAGCACGCAGCAGGCGCGCCACCTCGTTGGGAGGGCCACCGCCGCGGATAGCCTCTATAAGCTTGTTTTCTGACGCCAGGTTCCCAATGCTTGGCATCACAGAGTCAATCTCGGAGATGTCGATCCCGGAGAAGTCCATCTCAGCGAAGACGTCCATGCCGCTCATTGAATGAGGATGGCTGGGCAGGGCTGCTGCTCCAGTGAGCCCTCAGGAGGCAGGCTGTTGGGAGTCAGGCCTACAGGTGCAGAGGGCAGTCACATGGGAGACGTGCGGGCACATGCTGCATGCATGCAGCGTATCACGTTGGCAGGTTGGTGGTGCTGCCACCAAACACTGCTGACAGCCTTGAACATGGCTGCAGTGACCTTGAACTGTGCATGCCCACTGTGCCCTAGTGCAGACAGAGCTCAAGCCCTGTGCCCCCGCGGGCCCCCCCCCCCGCATGTACCCATCCACGCACCTGGATCTGCGCGTCTCCGCTGGTTTTCGTCTGTCCATTGTGCCCGTGAATACGAGCAGGCGCAGATTAATGGGTGGTCCTTTGGCGCGCTTCTTCCGTGTGGAGTCATTGACTCGCTCGCACCTTGCACACATTTTTGCGAAAAGTAGAAAAAACGATCGGCCGACGAGCCCCCTGGGCCCTGTTAAAATCACATTTGTCGAGCGGACGGCATGACGAGCGCGTTTGTTATATGCCCTGTGGAAGCCCCAGGAGGCACATCAGGGAGGGCTGAGCTGTTTCGTAGTTGCATGGCCAGGTGAGATACACACACACACACACACAGAAAGATGAGCCTCATGGTGGCGACTACAACTTATGCTCATTGGAAGCATTGCTTGACACAGCTGCTGATCTTTATGTTCAAGCAGGCACCCCTCAGGCAACGCACTTGCAATGACGTTTCTGTTGTGTTTCGCACCGCGCCCTTACAACCGGCGGTTTCGTCGTTTGCCATTTCACTCGTACTCGTACACCTGCTCGACCCCCGCGTCCATCCCCAACCGCGCCCGCCGTCCACCCGCGGCATCATGGCGCGCTGCCTGCCTCGGCTCAAGTGACAGCCAGAGTCTGGTTCATGCATGCAGTGGGTCGCCCCCCCCCCCCTGGTTGCCGCACGATGCCCGTGCCCGTGCGACCACTCCACTCCTCCCCTCACGCGTCCTCCTCCTCCTCCTGCCCCTCGTCGGCACGCCCGCGCTTGCGCCTGCCGCCACCCGCCGCTGCCTTGGCACCCTTACCCTTCGCGCCGCCCCCTCCCTTGGCGCCGCTGCTCTTGGCAGCAGCAGCAGCAGCAGCGCCGCCCTTGCCCTTTCCTCCGCGGCGCCCGCGCCCCTCTGCCTCCTCCTCCTCGCTCCCCTCCTCCTCCCCCTCGTCCTTCTCATCCCCGCCGCCACCGCCGCCTTGCGCGCCGCCACTGCCACCGCCGCGCGCGCCAGCAGCGGCGCCACTCGGTCCGGCACGCTGCTCATCCGCAGCGTCCTCGGGCGCCTGCAGGAGTGTGTTGAATGTGTGTGTGTGAGTGCGTGTGTGTGTGCAGGGAGGGAGGTGAGGAGGCACGGCTGCTCGTCCGCAGCGTCCTTGGGCGCCTGCAGGAGTGTGCGTGCGTGCGTGTGTGTGTGGGCGTGTGTGTGTGTGTGTGTGTGTGCAAGGGGGAGGTGTGGAGTCACGGCTGCTCGTCCGCAGCGTCCTCGGGCGCCTGCAGGAGTGTGAGGAGTGCGTGCGTGCGTGTGTGCGTGGGCGTGTGTGTGTGTGTGCAGGGGGGAGGTGTGGAGTCACGCCTACTTGTCCGCAGCGTCCTCGGGCGCCTGCAGGAGTGTGTGTGTGTGTGTGTGTGCGTGCGCGAGGGGGAGGTGGAGAGGGGGCGGAGGCAAGGCTGGTATTTCGCCACATCCTCGGGCGCACAAGCAGAACGGGGGGCGGGTGGGTGGGTGGTGGGTGGGTGGGGGGAGAAATTAGGGCGGTGGTGGTGGTGCAGGCGGGAGGACACGCGACGCACCGGCGACAGGCGGCTCCAGGGGCCTCTTTCTCTCTCTCTCTCACACACACACACACACACACGAACACAAATGCCACCACCCGCCCACCCACCAACACGTGGGACGTGCACACCAGAGCTGCTCCCGCAGTAACATCGCCCCCCCCCCCCTGGCATCAACCACCCCCCTCCCACACCCCCACACTCACACTCGTCCACACTCACACATCCACACTCCTCCACACCTTCAGGAACGCGAGCACCTTGTTGCGCCCTACTCTCCACACCCACGTCTCCACCAAGCCACATCCTCACCCAGCATCCACACATCCACCCCCCACACACATCCACCCTCCCCCACACATCCACATCCAACCTCCACCCCCCCTCTGCCCCCACCCCCCCAGACACCTGCAGGAATGTAAGCGCCTAGTCGCGCGCGATCGTGAGCACGCACATCCCCCACCGACACATCCACAGTGTGGATTCCACACTCCCACCCACACATCCACACACCTGCAGGAATGCGAGCGCCTCGTCGCGCGCGATCGTGAACACGCGCGACACGCGGTTCGTGTGGCCCACGCCCATGAGGTTGTCGGCCTCTATGACGATCTGTACAGACAGAAGAGTGTGTGTGTGTGTGTGTGTGAGCGGTGTTGAGAGCGAGGGTTTAGATGGGGTTTAAAGAGAGGATGTTCTTTTGAGAGAGAGGGGGGGGGCTTGTTTGCTTCGCGTGATGAGGTGCCAGCATGGCGCCTGTCAAAAGCGGGTGACCACTCGTCGCCCCCCCCCTCTCCCCGCAAGACACACACACTGCCACACGAGAGAGAGAGAGAGAGAATCGCTACATATCCACACACACACACACGGGTGGAAAGTCACCTTAATGAACTGCGTCACAAACAGGGGGAGGGCACCAGACCAGGCCCCCTCCCACACCCCACACAACCATCAACCATCCAGTGCGAGCCGTACGCAACGCCTGCACTAGCTCCACGCACACTCACACACACACACACACACACACCTCACCCCCCCCCACACACGCACACACCTGTGGGTGGAACGTCGTCACGATGAACTGCGCTGGCGAGCGCTTGTCGTCCGCCTGGCGGCGCAGCATCTGGGCGACCGTGGTGCGGTACTGCGGGGTGTGTGTGTGTGTGTGTGCGTGCGTGCGTGTGTGTGTGTGCTTGTTGATGCACGTGCAACACCTGTGGGTCCAGCGCCGCTTCGATCTCATCAAACAGGTAGAACGCCCACACACCGCTCGTTCATTTTTGTGTGTGTGTGTGTTCATGTGCGTGCATGTGTGTCACACTTTCTCTCACACTCCCTCTTCTGCACACCTGTGGGTCCAGCGCCGCGTCGATTTCATCAAACAGGTAGAACGGCGCGGGGTCGCAGCGCTGGATCGCAAAGATGAGCGACATCGCGACGAGCGTGCGCTGGCCGCCCGACAGCTGCTTGAGCGACATGGTCTCGCCGCCCTTGGTGAACGAGATGCGGACCTGCGTGGGAGTGTGTTGGGGTGTGTGTGTAATGTGTGTGTGTGTCTGTGTGTGTGTGCGCTGGCCCGACAGCTGCTTGAGCGACATGGTTTCGCCGCCCTTGGTGAAAGAAATGCGGACCTGCGTGGGAGTGTGTGGGAGTGTGGGTTCGGATATGTGTGTGTGTGTGTGCGTATGTGTGTGTGTTGTGTGTGTGGTGTGTGTGTGTGTGTGCACGCTGGCCTGACAGCTGCTTCAGCGACATGGTCTCTCCGCCCTTGGTGAATGAGATGCGGACCTGTGTGCGTGCATGTTGGGGGAGGGGGAGTCTAATGTGTGTGCGTGTGTGCATGCGTGTGTGTGTGTGTTTGTGTGTTGTGTGTGTGCGTGTGTGTGTGCGCTGGCCCGACAGCTGCTTGAGCGACATGGTCTCTCCGCCCTTGGTGAATGAGATGCGGACCTGTGTGCGTGCATGTTGGGGGAGGGGGAGTCTAATGTGTGTGCGTGTGTGCATGCGTGTGTGTGTGTGTGTGTGTGTTGTGTGCGTGTGTGTGTGCGCGCTGGCCCGACAGCTGCTTGAGCGACATGGTCTCTCCGCCCTTGGTGAACGAGATGCGGACCTGTGTGTGTGCGCGGGAGGGTGTGCGCACGTGTGCGGTTGTGTGTGTGTGTGTGTGTGTGCGTGTGGATAAGGAGGAAGCCATCACCCCGCACAACACCCCACACCCCACATAATCCCACGCGGCCGCATCACACCACGCCGCTGCCGCTGCTGCCCCCGCCTCCTACCACCCCACCCCACATCCTGCAAACGCACCACCCCACACCGCGCAGCCACACCTTGACTCCGCTGTAATTCTCCGCCACGCCGTTGACGCTGCCGCTGTCGCCCGCGTCGTCCACCCCACCCTACATCCTGCAAACACAGCACCCCACACCATGCAGTCAAATCACACCACGCAACCACACCTTGACTCCGCTGCACTTCTCTGACGCTGCCACAAGTGTTCAGGGATTAGGGCGCCGCATCCCGTATCACACAGACTGCAGACACATCACACCCCACTTCACACACCACGTGGCCGCACTTGGACTCCGCTGCACTTCTCCGCCACGCCGCTGCCGCTTCCGCGCGTGCCTCCTACCACCCCACCCCACATCCTGCAAACGCACCACCCCACACCACGCGTCCACACCTTGACTCCGCTGTACTTCCCTGCCGTGCCGCTGCCGCTTCCGCCCGCGCCGCCGCCGCTGCCCCCCTCGTCGTCATCTCCCGCGCCCCCTGCTGCTGCTCCTGTTCCCCCGAGCCGCTTCTGCATGACCAGCTCGCCCTTGCCGCTGGGGACAAGCTCGGAGAACACGTCGCGGAAGTGCTTGGCAACGCCCTGGGGTGTGGGTGGGTGTGAGGGGCGCGTGTGGGTGGGTGTGTGGGTGTGTGGTGGGATGATTGTATGTGTGGTGGTGGGGGGGTAGAGGGGGGGGGCACCAGCTCCGAAAACATGTCTCGAAAGTGCTTGGACACGCCCTGGTGTGTGTGTGTGGGGTGGGGGGGGGGGGGGGGGCGTGTGTGAGTATGTCACTACCAGCTCCGAAATCACGACTCTGAAGTGCTTGGTGACACCTTGCGGTGCGCGTTTGGGGGTGAGTGAGTGTGGGTGGGTGGGTGGTGGGGTGAGTGTGCGGTGTCTGTGTGAGGGGGGGGGGGGCACCAGCTCCAAGCACACGTCGCGGAAGTGCTTGGCAACGCCCTGGGGGATATGTGTGTGTGGGGGTGCGTGTGTGTGTGTATGTGGGTGGGTGGTGGGATGAGTGTGTGGGTGGTGTGTGGGTGGTGTGTGGGTGAGGTGGGGGGGGGGGGCACCAGCTCCGAAAACACGTCGCGGAAGTGCTTGGCGACGCCCTGGTGTGTGTGTGTGTGTGTGTGTATATGTGTGTGTGTGTGTGTGTGTGTGTGTGTGCATGGTCAGGGGGAGTTGCAGGTGCGGGCGGCACACACAGGTGCAGGCATCGACATCGCCTCGTCCTTGCGCATGCCCGTCCACCCCTCGACCCCTCTCCCACACTCGTCCACACTTTTCAACACCTTGAAAGTGCGCTCGATTGCCTGCACATGTCCACACCTCACTCCTCGACACACGCTCACACCTCGCCCCCCCCCCAAACTTCTCCTCCACACCTTGAACGTGCGCTCGATCGCCTCGTCCTTGCGCATGTCGAGCGCCGCGATGAGCTCGCGGATCTTGGCCTCGCTCTTGTCGAGCTCAGTCTGATGACACATCACCAGAGGCAGGCAGACATGGGACGAGATTCAGTGGGCCAGGCAGACACGCACACAGCGTCAGACGAGTGGTGCGATGGGCTCGTGGATCTTGTCCTCGCGCTCACTCTTGTGCAGCTCAGCTTGGTGAAACAGAAGCAGAGGCAGGCACAGGCAGGCACGAGGTTGGTGCGAGGCAGGTCGGTAGGTAGGCGTCAGCTGAGTGGCACACTTGAGTGGTGCAGTGAGCTCGCAGATTTTGGCCTCGCTGTTTGTCCAGTTCAGCCTGGTGAAACAGAAGCAGAGGCAGGCCCAGACAGACAGAGATTGGTGCAAGGCAGGTAGGCAGGTAGGTAGGCGTGAGTTGAGTGGTGCACTTAAGTGGTGCAATGAGCTCGTGGATCTTGGCCTCGCTCGTGTCCAGCTCAGCCTGGTGACTCATCACCAGAGGAAGGCAGACATGGGACGAGATTCAGTGGGCCAGGCAGACACGCACACAGCGTCAGACGAGTGGTGCGATGGGCTCGTGGATCTTGTCCTCGCGCTCACTCTTGTGCAGCTCAGCTTGGTGAAACAGAAGCAGAGGCAGGCACAGGCAGGCACGAGGTTGGTGCGAGGCAGGTCGGTAGGTAGGCGTCAGCTGAGTGGCACACTTGAGTGGTGCAGTGAGCTCGCAGATTTTGGCCTCGCTGTTTGTCCAGTTCAGCCTGGTGAAACAGAAGCAGAGGCAGGCCCAGACAGACAGAGATTGGTGCAAGGCAGGTAGGCAGGTAGGTAGGCGTGAGTTGAGTGGTGCACTTAAGTGGTGCAATGAGCTCGTGGATCTTGGCCTCGCTCGTGTCCAGCTCAGCCTGGTGACTCATCACCAGAGGAAGGCAGACATGGGAAGAGATTTAGTGGGCCAGGCAGGCACACACAGCGTCAGACGAGTGGTGCGATGGGCTCGTGGATCTTGTCCTCGCCCTCACTCTTGTGCAGCCCAGCCTGATGAATTTGAGGTAGGCAGAGCAACTTGTTTACCGATACACACATCCATTTATTCGTAAGGCACGCGCACACTCAAGCAAGCGCGCATTCTCTCAATCTATCAGGCACACATGCAGGCACACACAAGGGACAGACAGAAAGACTCGCATGCCGTCAATCAGTCAGTAAATCAGTCTGGCACGATTCAGGCAGGCAGACATGCAGACATTCGTTCAGGCGGGCAGGCACCTGCGCACACATTGTCTCATGCGCCAAAACAGATGTCCGACAGACTGTACGATCGACCACACACCTTGCGGTGCCCCAGCTCCTCGCGCTGCTCTGTGAAGCTTGGCATAACAGAAAAATATGAGCAACTTGCCTACCAATTCACGAATTCATTCACTCAGACGGTCACACTCACACCCAGACAGGCATTCTTGCAGTCTATCAGACACGTATACACGCATTGCATAGCCCCAGCTCCTCGCGCTGCTCCGTGATGCCTGATAAAAAGCATAAACAGACAGAGCAATTCGCCTACAATTTCAAAAATTCATCAGGGTAACAAGTCACAAGTAACACGGGGTTTCCAGCTAAGCAGGCTACTCTTCATCAGGGCAAACAGACACAAATCCCCTCTATCAGTGAGCCAGTTAGTGAGTCAGGCACACGCACGCGCGCACACGTACACGTACACGCGCACACACACAGTCAGTCATTCAGGCACGCACACGCATATGCACACGCGCACTCACCTTGCGGTGCCCCAGCTCTTCGCGCTGCTCCGTGAAGCTGGTGTACTGGTCGAGAGCCTTGCGGTTGACGGAGCCAAACCTGGGCATACGTGTGTGTGTGTGTGCAAGTGAGTGTGTGTGCCAGAGCGAGAGACAGAGAGTGTGTGTGTGCGTGATGTGTGTGGGGCGGGGGGGGGGGAGGCGTGTCCTGGTCGAGCGCCTTGCGGTTGACGGGGCCACACCGTCATGATGGGGGAAGCGAGGCAGGGGTGAGCGCGTGCGGATGCACCCACGTTGCCAGGTCCGCCATGACCTTGCTCCTCCCTCTCCACGAGTGTGACCTTGCCCCTCTTCCCCCCACCCACCCCTCCCCCAGATGTGACGTAAGTTCACGTGTTGTTGCGCGTGATGTTGTTATTGTTGTTGCACCCACTCACTTTGGCAGGTTGGCAGGTCCGCTGCGACCTTGAAGCCCCCCCCCCCCCAGCAGCCCCAAGTGCATGCGTCATGCCACCCACTTTGTGAGGTCCGCCGTGACCTTGTCCAGCTGCTTCAGCAGTGCACTCTTCTTCTTGCCGGCGTACCTGAAAGGGGGGGGGCAGGGATGGGTGGTGGTGGTGTACCTGTGTGTGTGTGTGTGTGGTGATGGAATGCACAGTGGGAGGGACGGGAGGGACGGAGAGGGGGAGGGGGGGGAGGAAAGAGATGAGCAGGTGGAGGGATGGGTGATGGTGGTGGTTGTGGTGGTGTACCGGGAAGGGGAGGGATGGGAAGGGATGTTATAGTGGGAGGGGCGGAGATGGGGAGGAGGGGGGGCGGGGGAGAGAAAGGAAAGGGGTGGTGGTGGAGGGATGGGTGGTGGTGGTGGTGGTTTACCTAGAGTGTGTGTGTGTGAGTGTGTGGTGATGGGATGCACAGTGGGAGGGACGGAGAGGGGGAGGGGGGGGGGGAGGAAAGGAATGGGGAGGTGGTGGACGAGGGATGGGTGGTGGTGGTGGTGTACCTGGAGTGTGTGTGTATGTGTGTATGTGTGTGTGTGGTGATGGGATGCAGTGGGAGGGACGGAGGGAGGGAGGGGGAGGGGGGGAAAGGGGAGGAGGTGGAGGGATGGGTGGTGGTGGTGTGCCTGAAGGGGGACGGATGTATGTGGGGAAGAGATGTTATAGTGCGAGGGACGGAGAGGGGGAGGGGATGGGTGGTGGTGGTGGTGTTGGAAGGGGAGGGATGAGAATGGATGCTATAGTGGAAGGGACGGAGAGGGGGAGGAGGGGGCGGGGGACAGACCGGAAAGGGACGGTGGTGGAGAGGGATGTGCACAGGGATGTCAGAGCGCCTTACCTGCGTTCCTGGGAGGGGGGGGGGGGGGGGAGGAGTGCGTGAGCGCGAGCGCGAGCTAGAGAGAAGGAGAGACAGTGCATAAGTGCTGGGAACAGAGAGACGGAGCGCGTGTGCGAGATGGAGAGAAAGCGTGTGTGTGCGAGAGAGAGAGAGCATGCTGGTGCACGTCCCTGCGCTCACACCCACACCCCACACCCACACCCACCCACACCACCACATGCGTCAACGACCGCGAATGAGCGAACTACTGGTTTGATTTACTACCCAAACCAGGTATGCGTATCTGTGTGCCAATGACCCCCCCCCCCACCAAGGTCACGGCCGCACACATCCATACACCCCAAGCATCCCACCTACTTTGCCTAGCTCCTGGCCCCACACCCACCTATCCCCACACCAGTACCACGGACAGTAGAATCGACCACCCACACATCCCCATACCCCGCCCCCCACCCACTTATCAAACGTGTCTGCCGGTAGCAAGCCAAGCACACATCTGCACACACACACACACACACACACGCACGCATGCACATGCACACGCACACACTCACACACACACACCCCACCGCTCACACACCCCCACACCGCACCCACTTCTCAAACGCGTCGGCTGGCAGGGAGCCGAGCTCGCGGATGCGGCGCTGCAGGTCGGCCTCGCGTGCTAGGAAGGCGGAGCGGCGGGATGCGAGCACCTGTGCGTGCGTGTGTGTGCGCGCGCGTGCGCGCGTGTGAGTGTGTGTGATAGCGGCGCTGCAGGTCGGCCTCACGTGCTAGGAAGGCGGAGCGGCGGGATGCGAGCACCTGTGCGTGCGTGTGTGTGCGCGTGCGCGTGTGTGTGTGTGTGTGTGTGCATGTGATAGCGGCGCTGCAGGTCGGCCTCACGTGCTAGGAAGGCGGAGCGGCAGGATGCGAGCACCTGTGCGTGCGTGTGTGTGCGAGCACGCGCGTGTGTGTGTGTGTGTGTGTGTGATAGCGGCGCTGCAAGTGTGTGCCTTGCGTGCTACGAAGGCGGAGCGGCTGGATGCGAGCACCTGTGCGTGCGTGCGTGTGTGCGCGCGCGTGTATGTATGTGTGTGTGTGTGTGATAGCGGCGCTGCAAGTGTGTGCCTCGCGTGCTAGGAAGGCGGAGCGGCGGGATGCGAGCACCTGTGCGTGCGTGCGTGTGGGTGGGTGGGTGTGTGTTAGCGGCGCTGTAGGTCGGCCTCGCGTGCTAGGAAGGCGGAGCGGCGTGACGCGAGCACCTGTGCATGCGTGCATGCGTGCGCGCGTGTGTGCCTGTGTGTGTGCGTGTGTTAGCGGTGCTGCAGGTCGGCCTCGCATGCTAGGAAGGCGGAGCGACGGGACGCGAGCACCTGTGCATGCGTGCGTGCGTGTGTGTGTGTGTGTGTGTGTTTGTTCAGTGATACTGCAAGTGTGTGCCTCATGTGCCACAACGGCGGAGCGGCTCCATGCGAGAACCTGTGGGGTGCAGGGTTCCGGGGGGAAGGGGGGATGATTTGCTGTGTGTGTGTGTGTGTGTGTGCGTGGCTTGCGCTCATGTAACGCTGTAGTGGATGGGTGGATGGATGGATGTGTGTTTGTGTGTGTGTGCGTGCTCAGCATGCATCAGCGTGTGCAAGGTTTGGCAGAGTGGGTCGGGCTCTGCCCCTCCTCTCCCATCGCTCAATCCCTTTCTGCCTCTCTCACCTGCAGGCTGACAACCCCCCCCCCGCCTTGCCCTCGGCGTCCACCCACCCCCACGCATACAAACATCCACAGCCACACCCCTACCCAGATCCACGCACCTCCAGGCTTCCTGCCCCGCTCGCCTCCGCCCGTCCACGCTTGCCCTCGGCGTACACACACACACACACACACACACACGCGCACCTCCAGGCTGCCCGCCCCGCTCGCCTCCGCCCGCCCGCGCTTGCCCTCAGCGTCCACCAGCGCACCCCTGCGCTTGTTAACGTCAGCCAGGCGCGCGGCAGCGCCTGTGCACGTGTGTGTGTGTGTGAGCATGTGAGGGTGCACATGCGAGGTTCGTGTGTGGGTGTGCGCGTGTGTGGGTGTGAGCGTGTGAGGGTGCCCCCCCTGCGCTTATTGACGTCAGCCAGGCTTGCGGCAGCGCCTGCACACGTGTGTGTGTGTGTGTGTGTGTGTCTGAGCATGTGAGCATGTGAGGGTGCACATGCGCGGAGTGTGCGTGGGTGTGCACATGTGTGGGTGTGAGCGTGCTCCCCCTGCACGTGCTGACGTCCGCCAGGCGCGCGGCGGCGACTGTGCACGTGTGTGTGTGTGTGTGTGTGAGTTTGTGTGTGTGTGAGGGTGTGCTTGTGAGGGTGCACATGCGAGGAGCGTGCGTGTGTGTGCACGTGTGTGGGTGTGAGCGTGTGAGGGTGCCCTCCCCTGCGCTTGTTGACGTCCGCCAGGCGAGCGGCGGCGAATGCGCACGCGCGCGTGTGTGTGTGTGTGTGCATGTGTGTGTGTGTGTGTGTGTGTGACGGCCTGCACACGCCTGCTCGCCCGCCCCACCCTCTTCTCCACCCCATGCAGCTCAGTTACGAGCGCATCACGCGATGCCCCGCCCCCCCCCCCCTCAAGCCCGCCTTCCATCAAGCCCGCCCTCCCCATCAAGCCCACTGTCCAACCCGATCAAAACCCTCCAGCTAGTCTCGCTAGACCTACCCTCCAGCTAGTCTCGCTGGAACTTTGGAACTGATTGTGACAGCCGGCAGTGGATGTGTAACACTACTCTCTCTCCAGCCGCGTCTCCACCTCATGCAGCTCAGTGACAACAGCCTCGCTCCCCCCCCCATCAACCACCCACCCCATCAGCCACCCACCCACTCGCATGAAGCCCCCACCCCCCCTGTGTACCAAGGCGCCTGAATCGAACCCCAGACCCACCCTCCAGCCTCTCCCCCCCCCCACACACACCCCACACACACCTCACCAAACCCTCCCTTCTAGCAGCCTTCATCAAAACCCATACCCACCCTCCAGCCTCTCCTCCACCCCATGCAGCTCAGTCACGATCGCGTCATGCGCACATGCCCCCCCCTCCATCAAGCCCCCCTTCAACTCCCCGAGACCCACCCTCCAGCCTCTTCTCCACCGCATGTAGCTCAGTTACGAGCGTGTCTCGCGACTTGCGCGCGGCCGCCGCCTCCGCGCGCCGCCCCTCAAGTGCTGCATTGTCGGCTGCAAGGTCTCCAGCGCCCTCCTCCTCCTGAAGGAACACACAGAAGGGGGGGGGGGTATGCGGACATATAGATCAGGCAAGTGTCTGGGCAAGCCTCTGCACGCCGTCCCTACAGTGCTGCCGTGACGGCTGCCAGGTCTCCAGAGCCCTCCTCCTCCTGCACGGGTGTACGCTGTGGGTATGCGTGTGGGTGTCTAGGCTGGTGGTGATGGTGGTGGTCCTCCAGTGCTGCATTGTCAGCTGCCAGGCTGCCGACACCCTCATCCTCCTGAAGGGGACACAGCACGGGGTGGGGTGGCATCAGTTCAGACAGGGTAGTGTGTGTGTGTGTGTGTGTTGGGGAGGGGGAGTGTGTGTGGGGGGGGGGGGCACACAGCAAGGCAGCGGCCAGCCAGCCAGTGATCAAAGCCGACCCTGCGGCGCTCTCTCTTCGGCTGCCAGGTCACCCGCGCCTCCCCCTCCTACAATAACACACACAGAAGGAAAAAGGGAGAGGGGGGCAGAGGTTAAGTCAGGCAGGGGTCCAGGCGAGCCTCCGCGCGCCGCCCCTGTAGCGCTGTTTTAGGGTTTAGGGTTTTAGGGCTTGGGATTTAGGGTTAAGGGTAAAGGGTTTAGGGTTTAGGCTGCCAGGTCTCACGCGCCCTCCTCCTCCTACAATAACACACACAGAAGGGGGGGGAGTAGGGGTTAAGTCAGGCCGGGGTCCAGGCGAGCCTCCGCTCGCCGCCCCTGTAGCGTTGCTTTGTCGGCTGCCAGGTCTCACGCGCCCTCCTCCTCCTGCAATGGTGTAAGTTGTGGGTATGCGTGTAGTGGGAGAAGGGGGAGGGGGCACATGCGACGAACTGTGGGGCTTTTAAGCGGCGGTGTCACTCATCATAGATACTTGTTGGCTGCCCCCCCCCCTCCGACAAGCACCTTCAGCTCGTCACGCTTCTAGACCAGGTCGTCAGGCAGCAGGCTCTCCAACCAACACGACCACAGCTGACTCAAGCACACATCCTAGGAGGCTGCCCCCACTCCCACACCACACACACCTGCAGCTCATCACGCCTCTTGACCAGGTCGTCCGCGAGCAGGCTCTCCAGTCCGCTGCGCGCAGACGCCTTGGCGGCGGCAGTGGCGCGCGCTGCCTGTGCAGGTGTGTGTATGTGTGTGTGTGTGTGTGTGCTCTCTCTTTCTTCCCTCTCTCCCTCCTCTGCCTTTCTCCCTCCCGCGTGCCTTGAGCGTGTTAATGCTGCAGGCAGGCTCGTCCCCTTGTGAGCAACCCTGCCCCCCCCCCCCGCCACCGCCCCAAAAACACACATAGGGGGTTCACCTCCCTAGTCGGGTTCACATGCACATCGTGAGGGACACATGCCGTGGTGCGGTGTGCGTGGATTATGACAGCGCACGCCTTTGCAGGGGTGTGTGAAGCCAGGTTGCAGGCAGGTGCACACACACACACACACACACACACACACACACACACATTCCCCCTCTCCCCCCCCCCCACGTGCCCCCCCCCCCCCTTCGCCCCTCTCCCGCCACGTGCCTTGAGCTGCTCCTTGAGCGTGTCGATGCGCGTGGGTAGGCTCGCCACATCACCGCGCTCGCCCGCACTCAGGTTGCTCTGCAGCGCGGTGCCCAGCTCGGAGCGCATCAGCGTAACCTGTGTTTGCACGTGTGTGTATGTGTGTGTGTGTGTTTGCACGTGTGTGTGTGTGTGTGTGTGTGTGTGTTTTGCACGCGTACGTGTGTGCGCGCATGCCTGACAGGAGCTGTGCATGCCGGATCACCATACCCACCTACACACGCACGCACACACACACCACACACAAACACACACACCTGTGCCCGCAGCTTCGCCACCTCAGCGCCCGCTGCCGCAGCCTCACGCTCGAGTGCGTCGAGCTCCTTCTGGAGCGCGCCCTGGGGTGCGTGTATTTGTGTGTGCACATGTGTGTGTGTGTGTATATATCTTTATGTGTGTGTGTGTGCGTGTGCGCGTGCACACACACATGTGTGTGTGTGCACGCGCGTACGCACGCACATGTGTGTGTTTGTGTGTGTGCGCGCGTGCGCACGCACATGTGTGTGTGTGTGTGCGCTGCATTGCCTGGCGCTTGGATGCGCCGCACGCCTTGCAAACGCTGCACACACACACACACACACACACACAGTAGATGCGTCCACACTGTAAAACTGTAAAATCCACCACCATCATACTCATCATCGCACACGCGTTCACACGCGTGCATACACACACACACACGCACACACACACACACACACGCACACACACACACGCACACACACGCACACACACACGCGCACACACGCACACACACGCACACACTGACCTGTGTGCGCCGCGACTGCTTCAGCTCTTCGCGCACGCTCGTCACGGTGCTGCGCTGGTGCTGCCGGCTGATCTCCTCCTTGTGCAGGTCTGCAGTGTGTGTGTGTGTGTGTCTATGTCACACTCTGCTATGTGTGTGTGCGCGCGGTGTGCTGCTGGCGGATCTCCTCCGTGTAGAGGTTTGCACCAAGGAGTGCGGTGGGGGGCAGGGTTTGGTGTCAAGGGTGATGTTGCATGATGTTGATGATGTTGTTGTGGGGTGGGGGTTGCGGGTGGAGGCCGAAGGTGAGGGTGGGGGACGCGCGCGCAGGATGAGGGCGAGGCGGCGTGAGCGGGCTGTCTGTGTGCGCGGTCCGCATGTGTGCCAGGGTATGCTGCGTCGCTCTCCCTCGCTCTCTCCCACACACACAGAGACACACACACGCAAGCATACACACACATGCACGCAGACACGCACAAAATGCGCACACACATACACACACACAAGTAGCCACCCAGCCGCGAGCCCAGCCTCTCACACACACACATGCACCCGCGCCCAGCGCCGTCATGCGCGCGTCCATGTCCACGAGCTCAGCCGTGCACACACACATGCACACACACACATGCACACACACAAAAACACACACGCGTGTGCAAACACGGCCACAGACACTGCCAGACACGCACACACAGACACGCACCCGCGCTCAGCGCGTTGATGCGCGCGTCCACGTCCACAAGCTCAGCCTCGCGCGCCGCCAGCGATGCCTGCGCCTCAGCAAGCTCACTGGACGCGGCGCGGATGGCCTGGGAGTGTGCGTGTGCGTGTTGTGTGTGTGTGGAGGGGGGGTCTTTGTTTGGCGCGTGTGCGTGAGAGTGTGTATGTGTGCGTGTGTGCATGCGTGTGTGCGTTTGTGTATGTGTGTGTGGGGCAGAGACGCCTGTGCCTCGACCAGCTCACTTGACGCAGCGCGGATGTCCTGGGAGTGTGTGTGTGTGTGTGTGTGTCGTGTGTGTGGGGGGGCAGTTTCTTTGTTTGGCGTGTGTGTGTGAGAGTGAGTGTGTGTGTGTGCGTGTGTGGGGGGGGAGGGAGCAGCGACGCCTGTGCCTAGGCCAGCTCACTGGACGCAGCGCGGATGGCCTGGGAGTGTGTGTGTGTGAGAGAGTGTGCGGTGTGTGTGTGTGTGTGTGTGTGTTGTGTGAGGGGGGGGGCAGTTTCTTTGTTTGGCGAGTGTGCGTGAGAATGTGTGCGTGTGTGTGTGGGGAGGGGGGGAGCAGCGACGCCTGCGTCTCGGCCAGCTTACTTGACGCGGCGTGGATGGCCTGGGAGTGTGTGTGTGTCGTGTGGGGGTTGGGTGGGTGGGTGGCAGTTTTTTTCTTTGTTTGGCGTGTGTGAGAGTGTGTGTGTGTGTGTATGCGTTTGTGTGTGTATGAAGGGGGGCAGCGACGCCTGTGCCTCGGCCAGCTCAGTGGACGCAGCGCGGATCGCCTGAAAGTGTGTGTGTGTGTCGTGTGTGTGGAGGGCAGTTTCTTTGTTTGGCGTGTGTGTGAGAGTGTGTGTGTGTGTGTGCGCGCGTGCGTGTGCGTGGGGAGAGGGAGCAGCGACGCCTGGGCCTCAGCAAGCTCACTTGACGCGACGCGGATGGCCTGGGAGTGTGTGTGTGCGTGTTGTGTGGGGGGGGGGGGCAGGTTCTTTGTTTGGCGTGTGTGTGAGAGAGTGTGTGTGTGTGTGTGTGCGTGTGTGTGGAGGGAGCAGCGACGCCTGCGCCTTGGCCAGCTCACTCGACGCGGCGCGGATGGCCTGGGAGTGTGTGTGTAGGTGTGTGTGTGTGTGTGTGTGTTTGGTGTGTGTGTGTGTGTATGTGTGTCAGTTTGTGAGCAGGGGAGTGAGCGACGGCCACTTCCCCGGACGCTGCGCGGATGGCCTGAGAGTGTGTGTATGTGTGTGTGTGTGTGCGGGGAGAGGGTGGGGGTGTCAAGTGTTGGTGCTGATGTGTGTGCCCGCAGGACAGCTTGTTGTCTTGGGGCGAAAGGGGGGGAGGGGGATATGTCGGTGCGTGCGCGTCATCCGTGGGCGCCCCTGCCTTAACAGCGCCCGTCCCATACACTTTAACCCCCACCCCCACACCACCCCCCACCCCCAATCCCCTCAGCTCAGCCACATCCCGGGCCCCACCCCAGGCCACATCCAAGACCCAAGACCCAGACCAGCTGACCCAACCAGCCCAGGCAACAGCCACGGCCACAGCCCAGGCCCAGCCTGCTCAGCCAGGTACAAAAGGCCAACACAGACTGGCCCGACAGACTGCACAATCTCCCACACCTGACCAACCAACCCAGGCCCCAGACCCTTCCCCCACAGCCTCACTGACCCCCTCGGCCCCAGCCCAGGCCCAGGCCCATCCCCCACGGCCTGCTAGGTTTATGTACAGCACCTTCATAGGCACCCGACAGACAGACAGTGAACGCATCCACAACTGCCCGACCAGATGAGCCATAGCCCGAGCCACTAATACTGACCAGGCCAGCGCAGGCCACAGCCTCAGGCCCCAGGCCCCATCCATCCCTCACAGCTAACTGACCAGCCTAGCCCAGGCCCCAACCATCCCTCACGGATAACTGACCAGCCTAGCCCAGGCCACAGCTGACAAAAGCCCAGGCCCAGTCCAGGTCCCAGCCCAGGCCACAGCCCAGGCCCAGCCCCCCACATCTGATCAACCAGCCCAGGTCCCGGCCCCGGCCCATTCCAGGCCCCAGCCTCAGCCCCCCCACCGCAGAGTGACCCACCTTCATGTGGTCCAGGCGCGAGGAGCCAGGCTCGTGGTAGCCACCCGTCATTGCGCCACGCTTGCTGACCTATGGGGTGGCAGGTGTGTGTATGTGCATGTGTACGTGTATGTGTGTGAGTGTGTGTGAGTGAGAGAGAGACAGAGAGGATGGGGGGTGGGGTGGGGGGATGGGGGCGACGTGCCACCCGTCACCGCGCTGCGCTTGGTGATGAGTGGAGTGGAGTGGCAAATAGTAATAACAACTATCACCTCACCTGGATGCCGTCCATCGTCACGCAGTCAAACGCGCCCACGTGCGCCACGCTCGTCGCGAGGTCCACATTGCGGCACAGAACGACCTTGCCAAAGACCTGTGCGTATGTGTGTGTGTGTGTAGGGATGGTGGGGATATAATGGTGTGTGGGGGGGGGGGGAGGGAGTGCGAGGTCCACGTTACGGCATAACGACCTTGCCAAAGACCTGCGCGTGTGTGTGTGTGTGTGTGGTGTGTGTGGGGGTGAGTGGAGTGACTAATTGTGTGATCCGAAGGGGTGTGGGTGTGAGGGAAAGAGGGAGGGAGAGGTGGTCGATTTTACAGTCCGTCGGACGCCTTTGATGGCGCATTAGACCCTAGGAAAGAGGCCGACAGCTGTCAAAATTAGACCCCTAGCATGCCATCTGCCATCATGATTGCTGTGCACGCGGTCTCAAAACAGGCGACAAGGAAGTCAGCCAACTCGTGCCAGAACCTGGGGTTCTCCTGGCCTGGCCGAGGATTCATAAACTCCCGCATCCGCTCATCAGAGGTGTACGTTGCTGCACATAACGACCTTGCCACAGACCTGTGTGGGGTGGGTGGGGATAAAAATGGTGTGTGTGTGTGTGTGGTCATGGGGTGGGGGTGTACAAAGTAAGTGCCGCAGCGCTCGTGCACACATGCCGACACTCCTATGCACAACCTAACAGCAAAGCTGGTTTGCTCAGTTTGCTTGTGTTGTGTGGGGTGGGTGGGGATAATGGTGTGTGTGTGTGTGTGTGGTCATGGGGTGAGGAGGTGCAGAGTAAGTGCCACAGCGCTCGTGCACACATGCCGACTTCCTACGCACAACCTTACTGCAAAGCTGGTTTGCAGTCAGACAAAACTGCAAGCGACGGTGTGCGCGTTGCTGTCACAAACCCTTAACCAAAATAAATGAACACGAGTTGGTGGCCTCACCTGCTGCACCGCCGTGACAAAGCATGCGTCGCACTTGAACCTCTTTGCATGTGCAAAGCGTACCACTCAAGTGACCAAAACACGCCAGCAAACGGCTGTGCTGTGCGTCACAAACGCTAACCCCTGAACCCAAGGGTAACCGAAACCCTAGGGAAACCAAAACCCTAGGGAAACCAAAACCGTAGGGTACCATCAACCCGTAACCTTTACGGTGTAGGGTCACCCTCAACCCTGACCCACACAAACTCTAACCACTCAACCCTCTGAACGAGTTGGTGGTCTCACATGCTGCACCGCTTTCTGGAAGCGTGCGTCGAACTTGACCTTCTTGGCGAGCGCAAGCGTAACACTGTTTGCTCATACTCAACTGAAAGTGGCTCTGTTGTGCTGCTGCTGTTGTGCTGTCACCAGCCCTGTCTCGCAAAAAAAAATCACCCACCTGCTGCACCGCCTCGTCGCAGCACGCGTCGCACTCGACCTTCCTGGCACGTGTGTACTGATATTTGCTCGCACACATAAACTACTGTGTTGTGCTGTGCAAGCGGTTGTGCTGTGCTGTGCTGTGTGGTATGGCCAAATCACCTGCTGCACCGCCTTGTCGAAGCGCGCATCGCACTTGACCTTCTTGGCGAGCGCGACCACGTCGGTGCCGTAGCCGGTGGGGTAGGACATGTCCTTGGGCTGTGTGGGCAGAGTGAGGGGCCCATGGTAAATCAAGGGATGCTTAACCTCAAGGTAAGGCTTCAGGTTTTAGGGATGATCGGGAGCACACATGGGAGGGGCAAGTTGGTGCCGTACTCGGTGGTGTTGGCATGTCCTTGCTCCCCCCCTCCCCCCCCCATACATGATCTTCAACCCCTACCTGCAGCGTGTTGAGCGGCATGAACGTGACGCGCCCAGCCTTGGTGCGGTTGAGAAGCTCAGTGCAGCGCAGTGCGACGTCGTCTGACTCGACGACCACGTGGAAGAGAGAGTTGCCTGCGTGGTGTGTGTGTGCGTGTGTGTGTGTGTGCGTGTGTGTGTGTGTGTGTGGGTGGGTGGGTGTGCGTGCAGCGCAGCGCGACGTCGTCGGACTCGACGACCACGTGGAAGAGAGAGTTGCCTGACAAAGAACACAGATGGGTGCAGCAAAGTGATGTGTGTGTGTGTGCGTGCGTGTGTGTGTGCAGCGCAGAGCGACGTCGTCAGACTCGACGACCACGTGGAAGAGAGAGTTGCCTGCATGGTGTGTGCGTGTGTGTGTGTGTGTGTGTGTGTGTGTGTGTGTGTGTGCAGCGCAGCGCGACGTCGTCGGACTCGACGACCACGTGGAAGAGAGAGTTGCCTGCATGGTGTGTGCGTGTGTGGGCGGGGGAGGCAGCGCGAGTGGGTGCCACGCCATCAGACTAAACGACAACTTGGAAGAGAGAGTTGCCTGATATGGGACAGAGCTCTGTATACAAGCACAGTTACGTGCAGTGGGTTGTGTTTGTGAGGTTGTGTATGTGTGTGCAGGTGTGTGTGTGTGTGTGTGTGTGCGCAGAAACGTCGTCAGACTCAACAGCCACAATCGAAGAGGGAGGTGCCTGCATGTTGTTGTTGTTGTGGTGGTGGTGGTGGTGGTGGTTCCCGGTGTTGTTGTTGTGCTGGTGGTGGTGGTGATGGTGGTGGTGTGTGGGTGCGTGTGTAGGCTCCATGACATCATCATGCTCGAAGACCCCGTGGAGTGAGAGTTGCGTGTGGTGATGGTTGTCACAACGTGCAAGCAGCACAATGGTGGGCGGATGGGTGGGTCTGCTCCTCCCCAATCCACTCACCTGCCGTCACCTCCCCCTACGTCGACAGCTGAGGGGCGCGGTCGATCAATCAGGTTGATGAGCCGCCCGTCACCCGTCACCCCAACACCCTTCCCCCGATTCTTGCCCCGCCCACCTCTCCCCCACCCACCTGCCGTCACCTTGACCGCAGTAGACAGCTGCGGCGTGCAGTCAATCAGGTCGATGGGCCGCCCATGCACGTCAACCACCAGCCCTGAATATATGCGCGCCAGTCTACGCAGCTCTCGACTTATTCCCCCACCCACCTGCCGCCAGCTCGACCGCGGGCGACAGCTGCGGCGCACAGTCGATACGCCGCTCGTGCACACCTTATAATCATCTGCTCTGAAAAGACGCCCGCCAGTGTCCTCAGCTCTCTGCTTCACCCCTCACCCACCTGCAGTCAACTCCACCGCGGTTGACAGCTGCGGCGTACAGTCAATCAGATCGATGAGGCGCCCATGCACGTCAACCACCGGCCCTGAATATATGCGCGCCAGTGTACGCAGCTCTCTACCTTATCCCCCACCCACCTGCCGTCACCTCGACCGCGGGCGACAGCTGCGGCGCGCAGTCGATACGCCGCTCGTGCACACCTTATAATCATCTGCTCTGAATAGACGCCCGCCAGTGTCCTCAGCTCTCTGCTTCACCCCCCACCCACCTGCAGTCACCTCCATCGCGGTTGACAGCTGCGGCGCACAGTCAATCAGATCGATGAGGCGCCCATGCACGCCAACCATCAGCCCTGAATATATGCGCGCCAGCGTACGCAGCTATCTACCGTATCCCCCACCCACATGCCGTCACCTCGACCGCGGTCGACAGCTGAGACGCAGCAGTAGACCCCCCTCCCCCCCCCCCCCCCCCCCCTTTCCCCCCCAACCCTCTCGATCAATCCTCCACCCCTCACCTGCCGTCACCTCAACCGCGGTCGACAGCTGAGGAGGGCAGTCGATCAGGTCGATGAGGCGTCCATACACGCCTACCACCGCGTGCTCCGACACGACACGCTCAAGGCCGGCGAGGCCGCGCGAGATGTCGCGCGCGACCGCGTTGTCGAGTTGCTGCGGGAGTGTGTGTGCGTGTGCGTAGAAGGGAGGGGGGGGGCGTGCGCGTGTGTGCGTGTGTTCCCACACACCATCGTGTGCTCTCGCAGCTCGCCCTGCAGCGTCTCAACATCCGCGCGCAGCTCACCCATCCACACCCACACCCACGCCCGCACGCTTCCTCACACCTCCTCCCACACACCATGTTGCGCTTTCGCAGCTCCCCCTGCAGCGTTCCCACCTTCGCGCGCGGCCCACACATCCACACCCACACCCACACCCCGCCCCCTCACACCCACACGCACACACACCCCCACACATCCACCCATACCCACCATCTTGCGCTTGCGCAGCTCCCCCTGCAGCGTGTCCACCTTGGCGCGAAGCTCCGCCTCGCTGCGCCACACCTCCTTGCGCGAGTTCTGCAGGGGGGGGGGATGTTTGGGGGGTGAGCGTGTGGGTGTGGAAATGTGAGAGTGTGGGGTTTGGGGCCTTGCCTTGCTGCGCCAAACCTCCTTGCGCGAGGTCTGTAGGAGTGTGGTGTGTGAAAGTGTGGGGGTGTTGGGCTTTTGCTGTGTCACACCTCCTTGCGCGAGTTCTGCGAGAGTGTGGGAGTGTGGGTGTGTGGTGTGGGTGTGTGGCGTGGTGTGGTGCTCAGCGTCGCTGCGTCACGCCTGTGAGCGCGAGTTCTGCGGGGTGTTGTGTGGTTGATTGTACAGTCCGGCGGACGACATTGGTGGCGTATCGTGGGAGGTGTGTGGGAGGTGTGGAAGCGCAGTGTGGGGTGTGGGGCTTTGCCTCGCTGCGCCACACCTGCTTGCGCGTCCTGGCCTGCGTGTATGGTGTTGTGGGCGTGTGGCGTGTGGGCGTGTGGTGAGGGTTGGGGGCTCTGCGTCACACCTCAACAGCACCTGGGGCAAGTTATGCCGTGGTGGTAGGCTCAACCACCGGCACCCCTCTGCCCTCCCCCCAAACCACACACACACACACGCACACACACACACACACACACACACACACACACATCTGCAGCCGAATCTCTGCCAGCCTCGTATTTTTGCACGTACCCCCCCCCATCCACACACACACACAAACACACACACACGTGCACCCCCCCCGCACCCCGCACAAACACACACACACACACACACACCGACACACCCGCTCACAGGCACAGAAACACGCACACGCCCCCCTCCTCCACACACACACACCTGCAGCTTGTCGCGCTCCAGCCGAATCTCCGCCAGCCTCTTTTCGCACGCCGTGGCTGCCTCCTCTGCGGTCCGCACCCCACCATCGCGGTCACCGATGGACTGCGGTATTTGTGGGGAATTAGGGGGGGTTAGATTGGGGTTGGATGGACAAGATGGCACGGCGTGGTAACGTGCGGGTGAGAGAGAGAGAGAAGAGAGAAAAGAGAAGAGAGAGAGAGAGAGAGAGAGATGGAGGGAGAGAGAGATAGCAAGGGTTGCGGCAAGCAAGCGCGGAGGGAGGGCGCAGCGCAGCAGTCACCGACACACATGCGTGAGATGGTTGAGCTGGGTCGCACACGCACACCTCCCAGTACACACACACAAAACACACACACACACACGCACACACGCAAGCTCTCT
Organism: Chlamydomonas sp. UWO 241; assembly: GCA_016618255.1. Taxonomy (NCBI): domain Eukaryota; kingdom Viridiplantae; phylum Chlorophyta; class Chlorophyceae; order Chlamydomonadales; family Chlamydomonadaceae; genus Chlamydomonas; species Chlamydomonas priscui. Next base: position 129,710 of record VFSX01000094.1, read on the forward strand.
CATACACACACACACACACACACACCTCTTCACCCACACACACACACCTCACACACACACCTGTGCCAGCGCGTTGAGCTCCTCGTTTCGCTCGCGCACCTCGTTGGCCAGCACAGCAGCGCGTGCACTCTCCTGATCGATTGTGCCCTCCAGCTGGGACACCTGTGTGTGTGTGTGTGTGTGAGGAGATAAGGAGGAGGAGGAGGGGGAGGGGGGGCATGACGCAGTGCGGGGTGCACATCATGTGTCCCGACCAGACACACACAAAAAAAATCACTAACGTACCTCCTTCTGCACCCACGCGTCGCGCTCGCGCGCACTCCCAAACGCCTTGCTGCGCCCCTGCTTTGCGCACAGCGCCTGAAGCCGCAACTCTGCAGCCTCGACGTCGGAGCGCAGCGAGCGCTCGGCAGCTTCGGCGGTGGAAGCGGCCGCGCGCGCCTGTGTGTGTGTGCGTGTGTGTGTGTGCGCGCGCGTGTGTGCGTATAGGGGTGGGTGGTGGTTGCTACAGCCTTGACGTCGGAGCGGAGCGAGCGCTTGGCTGCTTCAGCAGAGGCAGCGGCCACGCGCGCCTGGGTTGCAAGGGTTCAGGGTTCGGGGTTTAGGGTTTCAACTATAAATAGACGGCATTTCATGCAGCGAATTGACGTCGGAGCGGTGGACGCGTGCCTGTGTGTGTGCGGGTGGGAGGGCGGTGGCCAGGCTCAAAGGTTGAAGCGGAGCGAGCGCTTGGACATTTCAGCAGAGGCGGTGGCCGCGCGCCTGGGTTGGGTTGGAGGGTTTTAGGGTTTAGGGCTGCTCAAGGGTTTCAACCCTTAACATAACAGAAAATTGACATCAGAGCGAAGGGAGCACTCAGCAGCCTCAGCTGAGGCAGCGGCCGCCCGCGCCTACACATATGCGGTGGTGGTGGTGGGTGTGTAGGCGGGGGGGAGGGGGGGGGCCTCGACGGTTGGAGCGCAGCGGGCACTTGAGCGAACGCGGCTGCCGCGCGCGCCTGTGTGTGTGTGGTGGTAGTGGTGGTGGTTGTGTGTGTGTGGGGGGGGGCAGGGGCTTGCGTGTCCTGCGTGGGTGCAAGTGTGATTGGGTGAAAGTGTGCCTGTTTGCGGGTGGGCATCAGTGCGCACACGCACACACGCACACGCGCACATGCACGCACGCGCACATGCACACCACAGGCAGCGCGTGCCGACATGGCCGACCAGGTCCACATGATCAATGATCAATGTGGATCAATGTGGATCAATGTAAATCAATGTGGCCCCCATGATCAATGAGGACGACACCAATCACGGCTGCCTGTTGCGCAGACATTTCTGCAATAGCTGTTCTGTACTAAGCTGCCACTGAGCTGCGCTGAGATGCCACTGAGCTGAGCTGGGCTGAGCTGGAGTAGGAGACGACAACGAGACAGCGAGTTGGCAGCAATTGTATTATCTGTTACTCGTGTCGCTCGCCCGATGCAGGACTAAGACGCTGTGACTGCCGTCACAGCCGGAATGAATGTTTAAGGCTAAGCTTCCTTAGTACGTACGAATCAACAGGATGAGGTACCAAGGAAGGAGGTCAGGTGATACCTGGCCCTCAGTTCCACGTACGTATGAACTGACTGTTATGCAGAAACTCTAGTTTTCTGCTCATCTCTGATCTCCGTAAACTACGATCTATGATTAAACAGAAAACTGTACACACACACACACACACACACACACACACGTGCGCGCACACGCACAAACGCACCTGCTCCAGCTTCGCCTGTGCCTCCTTGATCTGCGCCGCCAGCGTGTCCGCGTCGCCAGCGGCGCGTGTCGCGCGCGCCTGCCGCTGCGCCAGAGTGCGCTCGAGGTCGGACGCCTGGAGTGTGTGGGTGGGTTTGGGGAGGGGAGTCGAATCCCCATTCCGTCGGGCGTCTTTCCTGGCGTCTTACTTCCGGGGCGGGTGGGTGGGGGTGGGGGGGAGTGAGTGGGTGGTTCGGAGGATGCGATTGTGTCGCGCGCGCCTGCCTCTGCGCCAGAGTGCGCTCGAGGTCGGAGGCCTGAGGTGTGTGTGTGTGTGTGTGGTTGGTACGAGAGGTTCATGTAGAAACACATGTGTGCCCGCCGCCGCCGCGTCCCGTCGCTCCCTCAGGCTGCCACCCCTGCCACCCCCACCCCCCACACACCACGCCCGCTCTCCCATCAGCGCCCCACGCCGTACCTCGTGCCGCTTGTGAAACCCACCAGGCACATGCCTACCGCCCTTGCGCGCACACACACACACAAACGCACACACACACACACACATACACACACACGCACACACACACACACACCTCGGTAGTAATAGCATGCCGCCGCAGAGGTGTGCACTAGGACTAGGATGTGTCTTTTATGCAAAGCCAACTCCACTGCACAGTCACACACATTAACTGACTGTGACTGAGTAAGCCCTGACGCCGCACCTCAGCCTCTGCTGCCGCGCGACACGTCTTTGCCCAAGGCTGCCCCCCCCCTCCCCCCATACACACACACGCACACCACCACCACATACACCGACCCACACGCACACGCACGCACAAAACCACACCTCAGCCTCGGCGGCCGCCGCGACACGTCTCTCCACAAGGCTACCACCCACCCCACCCCACCCCAACACACACACGCATCCCACCCCCCACCCACATACACACGCACACGCAAACACCAAATGACACCTCAGCCTCGGCGGCCGCCGCGCCTCAGCCCACGCCCGCTTCCCCATCAGCGCCCCACGGCCCACGGCACAGCAACCACGCCTCTGCAAAGGTATGTACTAGGGCTAGAAGACGCTGTTGTCGATTCACTGCTACTGTAGAACTTAATTAGTAACCTAAACAGTAACTTCAGGGTATAAGCCCTGTTGCCCCACCTCATCCTCTGCTGCTGCCGCACCCTCCGCCGCCGCGTCCCTCCGCTCCCCCAGGCTGCCCAACCCCCTACACACACACACTCCACGCCCGCTTTTCCATCAGCGCCCCACGCCGCACTTAAACAATAACTTCAACAGTAACTTCAGGGTGTAAGCCCTGTCACCCCACCTCCGCCTCTGCTGCTGCCGCACCCTCCGCTGCCGCGTCCCTCCGCTTTCCCAGGGTTCCGGCCGCCCGCCTCAGCTCGTGGGCCTCCGATGCAGCTGCCTCGGCCTCAGCGTCCAGGGCGGCGAGGTCGGCAGCGGCCTTGGCGCAGTCGTCGTTGAGCTGAAGGGGTGGGGTGGGGGGGGGGGCGTGTGAGTGTGAGGGAGAGACACAGGAAGATGGAGACGGAGAAAGAGAAGGAGACGGAGAAAGATACGGAGAGAGAGACAAAGGGGTCGGCGAGGTCGGCAGCGGCCTTGGCGCAGTCGTCGTTGAGCTGAGGGCGGGGGGGGGAGCGTGCGTGTGCGTGTGCGTGTGAGAGTGAGAGTGAGAGAGACACAGGGAGAGAGAGACGGAGAGAGAGACAGAGAGGGTGGCGAGGTCGGCCGCGTTGTTGGCGCAGTCAACGTTGAGCAGAAGGGAGGGGGGGCGTGTGTCCGTGCGAGAGAGAGGGGGAGAAAGAAAGAGAGAGGGAGATGGGGGGGGGGAGGCCAACGCCAGGTCGGACACGGGCCTTGGCGCAGTTGTCGTTGGAGCTACTGTGCAAGTGCATGTGTGTGTGTGCGTGTAAACCCTAGACAAACTGCACCTTCACGGCCGCATGCGCACGTGCCCCCCATACACATACACACACACACACACACACACGCCAAGCCCACCCACCACACCCGTCGCCTGTGTGCATGTGAGACAAACTGCACCCTCACGGCCGCATGCGCACGTGACACACACGCACACACACACACACACACACGCCAAGCCCACCCATCACACCCAACGCCTCGCGCGCAACCTCCTGCTCTGCCTGCTCCCCCACTCGCCCTAGACACACACACACACACACACACACTCTCGCACACACACGCCAATCCCACGCACCACACCCGCCGCCGTGCGCGCGCATCCTGCTCTGTCCTCTCCCCTACTCGCCCTAGACACACACACACACACACACACGCCAAGCCCACCCACCCCACCTGCCGCCTCGCGCGCCGCCGCCTGCTCTGTCTTCTCCCCTACTCGCCCTAGACACACACAGGCAAACACACACACACACACACACACACACACACACGCCAAGCCCACCCACCACCCCCGCCGCCATGCGCGCTGCCTGCTGCTCCGTCTGGACCTTCGATAGGTCAGCGCGGCACGCAGAGAGTTCAGCATCAGCGAGGCTGTACTCGAGGCACCTGTGTGTGTGTGTGTGTGTGTGTGTGTGTGTGTGTGTGTTGTGGGGGCAGTTTTGTTTTCAAGCAGCAAGTTTTTTGGCTGCTGCGGCGCGCAGAGAGCTCAGCATCGGCGAGGCTGTACTTGAGGCACCTGTGCGTGTGTGTGTGTGTGTGTGTGTGTGAGTGAGAGTATGGAGTGTTGAGTGGGTTGGAGGGAGAGGGGGGGTCTTTGCAGGCAGGAAGTTGTCTGAGGCTTTTCAGACGCGCAGATCTTGCCATCGGCAAGGTTGTACTTGATGCACCTGTGTGTGTGTGTGTGTGTGTGTGCGTGCTGTGTGTGGGGGGGGGGCTATGATCGCAAGCGACAAGTCGGTCGCGGCTCCTTCGGCGGAGATCTCAGCATCAGCTGTACTCGATGCACCTGTGCGCAAGGCGGGCCAAGAGAGGGGAGTTTGCGCCTGTGCTGCGCGTGAGCTGCCACCGCAGGGAGCGATCTGCTGCAGGGGACTGCAGGTCTCGTAGTGGAGCGGGGTGCAAGCAGCCGTGCTCATGGCTCCGTGTGGGCCCCTTGCAGGCGTGCGTGCTGCCCCCAACCCCCACCCCCATCCCCCCCACCCACCCTCTGCACCACCACCACCACCACCACACACACACACACACACACACCACTTACCACTGCTTGACCAGCACCCTGCACCCTGCCAGCTCCTTCCCCTCAGCTTCCTCTCCCCGTCCAGCTTTCCAACGACTTCTCTGCAGCCCTAGGATCCCTCAAGACGACACCCTAAACTAGGCCACGCCTGCCCCCTCTCCCCCCCCCCCCCTTTCACACCCACCGCCGCTGCTTTTCCAGTACCATGTACTCTGCCAGCTCCCCCCCCACCCACCCCGCCCACCTCGGCAGCCCTACCCCCTCAACTATATCATGCCTGCCCCCCCCCCCTCTCCCATCACACCCACCGCCGCTGCTTGTCCAGTACCATGCACTCTGCCAGCAACTTCCGTTTAGCTTCCTCTCCCTGCCCAGCACACCCAGCTACTGCTGAGCAGCCCAACCACCTCAGCTACGCCATGCCTGATGCACACACACACACACACACACACACACACACACACACGCACGCACGTACACACGAACACATACACGCACACACACACACACACTTTCCGCCTCTGCTTGTCGAGCACAATGTACTCCGCAAGCTCCTTTCGCTCTGTGCGCTCGCCATCCAGCTCACCCAGCTCCTCCTTTACAAGCAGCCATATCACCTCAACTACACACACACAACCAACCAACCAAGCGTTACATGAGGCCGTCCGCATGCACCGGCAATGCCTGTACTACTGACAGCAATACACCCCGGCAATCGTTACGAGGTTTGACCCGTGCAATGGGATGTCTTTCGAATAGCGGGTAACCGACACACACACACACACACACACACATACACACACACACTCACTCACCGCCTCTGCTTGTCAAGCACCATGTACTCTGCCAGCTCCTTGCGCTCGCCGTCCAGCTCACCCAGCTTTGCCTCAATCACCGACATCATCTCCTCAATCTGATGGCGCCGCGTCTCTGTTTCAGACATGACCTGTGGTGTGTGTGGAGGGAGGAGGGGGGGAGGGTGTGTTGTGCGAGCAAGTGTGGGGGTATGTGTGAGTGAACGTTTCAATCACCGACATCATCTCCTCAATCTGATGGCGCCGCGTCTCAGTTTCGGACATGACCTGTGGGGTGCGTGGGGGTGTGCAGGGGGGGGGGGTGCGTGTCGGTTTGAGTGCGAGTGTGTTGTGTGCTGAGTGTGTGAGTGAGCCTGCGTGGGGTGTGTGGGCGAGTGTGTGTGTGTCAGTCATGTCCTTAGCGCCCCCGCAGCCCCCGCAGCCCCCAGTGCGGGGGCAGAACGGGAAAATTGGGGGAAAACTGCGGGGGCGAATTGCAGAAATTCGCTCCGAAAAGTGTGAAAACGACAATTTCACACTTTCCCGCAAAAAAAACGCCTCCTGCGGGGGCGATTCGGCATGTTCCCTCCAATGTTGCGGGGGCAAACAGGACATGGTCGATTTTCTGAAGGACACCACTGGTGTGTGTGTGTGTGTGTGTGTGTGTTGTGTGCGCGTGTGAGTTTTGTATGAGTGACCGTGCGTCGCGTGGCATGTGTGTGTTACGTTGTGTGACGGGGTACGCGACTACGCACACCACACACGGCAAGTAATTCTACATTCAAGGCCCTCAGGGAACAAGCACAGGTGCATGGTGTGTGCCAGAGCCAGCTGGTGCTAACACACACACACCAGGGCCGTTCAAACGGGTCCGGATCGGACGCCAACGTCCCGAAGGGAAGGGCCATCCGGACGTGCGCGGCAGGCTTCGTCCGGTTTTCCGGACGCCAACGCTGGGGCCCGCAGGGCCTCGTCCGGCTTGCCGGACGCCATTTGGGGCCTCCGTCCGTTTTTTCTTCTCCCCCGGCTCCTCCTCACTCCTGTCCGCTGGCCCCTGGCACCCCTCGTGACCAGCATCGGATCAGTCCGCATCGCGCGCTAAGAGCTGTGATGCGGAACAGGCGCGGTGGTTGGTCGCTGTTGCTTGATTCAAGTGTGACCGCCGCCAAGATCCCCCCCCCCCTGGCTCTGCTGCAGCAGATAATGCCATTATCTAGATGAACACAATGAATCACTGGTTCTAACACAACCTCCGGACAAGCTGCGCCCCGGCCCCCGCTGCATGCATGCATGCGAGCGCCATGCGCAACAACTCGTCTGGGTGAGCGTACACTGAAGCCAGCTTTTTTTGCCCCCCAGGCTGCGATGAATAAGCAGGCTTTGTGATGCTCGAAGGGCCGATGAAGACAGGTAAAGACTAAGACAGAGGTACTGCAAAAAAAAACGGGTCCACTTTTCACACTTCCGGACGACCAGCCAGGCCCGCGTCCGGGTATCCGGACGCAGACGCCACCCCACGTCCGGCTTCCCGGACGTCGACCACCACCCCCCTGTACGGCCCTGACACGCTCACACACACACACACACACACACACACACACCCTACGCCCGTACACGTAGGGCGCGGCAGTATACCGTATACGTGGGCCCGTTTACCGTATAATACCGTATGACGTATACCGTATACAAGGGTATACGTGTATACCCTTGATTCCTTGGTCCGATTGAGACGGGGGCGGTGGATTTGGATGCCTGACATGATGGGGATCACAAATCCATTATAACCAGCTGACTTTGCTATGTTTGGTTTAGAGGGAACACAAAACTAGTTGTTTCTCACTGCATGGCAGCCGGAGCGTCCCTGCGCCTCATGCAAACACCATATTCTTCCCTGCACCCCATGCTGCATCCAAGCATCGTTCTGGATAGCCCTTGTCATTAGCTGTCCAATGCAAGTCGAATCGTCAACATCCATGCAGTTTCAAGGGAGTTGAAGCCTTTACGTCTTTTACTTGACGTCCGAAAATCGCTGTATACGGTATACATCTCGCCGTATACGGTATTTTTACCGTCACGGCATACATACGGTATATATATAAGGTATACGTATACCGTGCCGCGCCCTACGTACACGCCCGTGCCAACACACACACACACACACACACACACACACAAACACACATCAAAGGCGTCCGACGGAGCTTAAAATCGAACACACACACACACACACACACACACACACACACACACACTCGCAAACACTACCTTGAGCGACTCCTTGCGCCTCTCCTCGTACACGCCCGTGCCACCGATCTCCTTGAGCAGCGACAGCCGCTCGCTGTCGCGCATGTGGCTCATGTGCATGATCTGAGGGAGGGTGGGTGGTGGGTGGTGGCTCATGTGCATAATCTGAGGGAGGGTGGGTGGTGGGTGGTGGGTGGTGGGTGGTGAGTAGTGGGTTGGTGGTGGTGGGTGGGTGCCCAACAGCCAACGCCCCACCAAGGCCAACGCCCTTCCGGAATCACCTCGCCCGCAGCAGCAGCACCAGCAGCACCAGCAGCACCAGCACCAGCAGCAGTCACCACCCGCACCCGCCCACCCACCCACCCCAGCTGCCCCACAAGAGCCAACGCCCCACCAGCACCACCACACCAGAGCCAGCAGCAGCACCGCCACAGCAGCAGCACCCAAACCAGAACCAGCAGCAGCAGCAGCCACGCGGCCACCCTCCCTGCCCCCCCACACCACCCCCCACACCCCACCACCCCACCCCAGCTGCCACACACACACACACTCCCGCACCTTTCCCTGCTGCACGATGTAGTATGGGTTGGCGCGGCTGAAGCCAGCACTCTCCAGCAGGTTGCCCACCTCGCTCTTGCTGCAAACGCGAGCGGGAGGAGGAGCAGGCGGGAATCGAGGTTGGTCACGCACGCACACACACACACACACACACACAAACACATACACATACACATACGCATACACAGACACAGACAGACACAGACACAGACACAGACACAGACACAGACACAGACACAGACACAGACACAGACACAGACACAGACACAGACACAGACACAGACACAGACACACGTGCACATGCACATGCACACACACACGCACACACAGCGGGTGACACAGCCATGTGACGCGCACGCGGGCACCCTCATCATCGGCCCACCCTCATCATCAGCACCCCCACCCCCACTCCCACTCCCCTCGCCCTCACCTCCCCACTCACTTGATCGGCTTCTTGTCGAGGTGGTACTCGTCCTTGCTCTTGCTGATCGTGCGACGCAGGCGGACCTCGTCCTTGTCGATCTGAAACAGCACGGCACAGCACAGCACAGCACGCCCAGCAGACGCAGTGTATCAGGGGCGGGTCAGGGCGTGTCAGGGGGGGCCGCAGGGGTGCTCCCGGGCGGGTGTTGGCAGTCACCAGTCACCCCGCAGGCGATGGCACGCTCACGGAACGATGCACATCGCCACAGCACGACGGCTGCTCTGCCCCAGGCATCAGCTGCCGCCGCTGCGTGGGTATGCGTGTGTGTGCGCGTGCACTGCACGCTACTGACCGGGAAGCGGCCGTCGCTGTTGTCAAAGACCACCTCGACGTACGCGGTGGGCACAGCGTGGCCGGAGCCCTCCTGCGAGCGAGAGAGAGCGAGAGCACGCGCAGTGCGCAGGCGCACGGAGTTGGCCGCGGCGCCCCGCAAAGCACGGCGTGCGTGTGTGGTGGTGCGCAGGGGCGGCGCGCGCACACCATGCCCCAGGCACACGCGCACGCGCCATGCGCCCATGTGGGGGGCGCCCTGTGCACCCAGCGATTTGAATGCGCCCCCACAGCATGCGCAGCGTGCGCGTCATGCGTGCCCAAGGACCCACATGCAGCAGCTGCTGCCGCTCCTCCGCGCGCATCTGGGTAACGTCGTTGAGCAGGAAGCGGATGGCTGGAGTGGGGGGGAAGGGCGCGGCGGGGGTGAGCGCGCGTGCTGCAAAGGCGCCATGCGCGCATGCCGAGACCCACCATGGAAGAAGTTGGACTTGCCGGAGCCGTTCGCCCCCACCACGACGTTGATCTTGGGGCTGAAGGGCTCGGTGGTCAGCCGGTCCTTGTACGACTTGAAGCCGCACAGCTCAATCTGCGCATGAGCGCGGCGTGGGTCATGCATGCTCCATGCGCAGCATGGCATCGCCTCGGGAGCAGCATCCTTTGCCCCCGCGCCTCCCCAGTAACCCAATTGGCAGGAGTGGTCGGATAGCGGACTTACAGTCTTGATGTGCATGGCGAATTAGTTTGAGTTCAGTTCAGGGTTCCAGGAGGAGTCGCCCCTCCTTCGCGCCACTTCTGGTACTACGCCGTGCCTTGCGCTGCTGCAGCGAAATAGCAATGACGTGTGGCTCCAAGGTTGCTCCAGTTCAACTGGACCAGTCATGTGTGGCGTCCACACCTCCACAGCCTGGGCGCAAACACGCAACTTCGAACAGATGGCAGAAGAGGGAGTGAGTTCCTCATTAGATTATGCATAATCTAGTGCAACGGGGCAGGGCCAAAAATACACATACAGTTGCCACACACGCTGACTCCTCTCAGCATCGCCGCACGTATAGTCTTAGGCGCCCCATCGGTAGTGCCCGTGCAGCAAACTGATATCCTCCTCCTTGGCGACATCAGGGGTGTGTGCAACTGAGCTGTTGGCATTGATGCAGAAGGAGTTGAGGTTGATGACGCAGTCGAAACAGCGTGTGCTGAGTGCGGAACGCCGCGGCGATGCTCGTTGGCGCTTGCAGCACCTGCACCGCAGCAAGCAGCAGCGCAGTTGCAGCTATGCATCAGCATATGGCATCCATGGCAGCATCCGTGGCAGGCAGGCGGCACGCACACACATAGCAGCGGGGAGGCCCCTCGACTCCCCCACCACCACCTACCACCACACTCACACGCGCATGTGGTGTATTTGGTGGTTGTTATCATCACCGTTGTTATCATCACCGTTTTTATCATCATCGTTGTTGTCATCATCGTTGTTACAGCCAGGTATGACCTATGTCAAACGGTACACACTCGTGCCACAGTAGGATCTGGATTACGCCCCGCTTAGTTAGTGTTGGGACGAGAGGCTCTTGAGGAGAGCTCTCGGGAACCAGGCCGAGCCAGGCCAGTCACAATTGTGGTTTACCGGCTTGCCTATAGCAAGCAATTGCAGCACGTGCACGTTTCCTGTGGCGATGGCATGCGAGAGGGGGGAAGGAGGCCGGGGGTGGTCGCGCACAGGCACAGGCGCCGCGCGGCAACCGGAGGGGGGGGGCAACCCACTGCCTGCGTGATCCAGACTCTGACACTTGGGCTGAGGCAGGCAGCACGCCAGGATGCCAGCAGGGAGGGAAAGGGCCAACTGGGCATGGATAGGGAGGTTGAGCAGGTGCAGTGTACGAGTACGAGTGGGCTGGCAAACAACGAAACCGCCGGTTGCGAGGGCGCGGCACGGAACACCATCCCCCCCCAAGGACGCCATTGCGTATGCGCTTGCCTGCCTCTGAACTGTGAGGGTGCCTGGGGCAGAGCGACCAACAGATGTGCAAGCATTACTGAATCCAGGGAGCACCAGTTGGAGTCTTTTGCCACCATGAGGCTCGTCTCCCTATGTTCGCTGGCAACCCCTCGTTGGCCCCCTGTACAGCGCGGGATCTCTGACAGGGATCCTAGGTCACCAGCACAGGGCATCCAGCATAATGCGTGGTAGGCTGTGCTGTGAGCAGATCAGCCGCCGTCGAACATGAAACACTTCGGGAGGCGTCGCACACACTGAGACACCAGGCACAGACTCAAGCCGGCGACTTACAACACCCCAACTGATGAACCTCAAAGAGACTACACACATCCAAGGTTGTTAGGCAAGCATTCAGCATGTCTTCAACCTTAGACTTCTGTATCTTTGATTTTTTGGCAGGTCTTCAGGACTGCTCTCTAAGTTCTGCTGAAGCTTTGGAATCAAACTAGTGACCAGAAGTGGACTGGTGAACTTAGCAACTTACGGGACGAAGCATCCAATGCTTCCTCCCGTAAATTGGAAGACTCCGGTGGATTTGCTCTCCTCCCTTCCAGATATCGGCAATCTTGGGGTCATTAAGGGCACCCCCCTCGTCCTGATTGCCACCAAGTATATTAAAGCAGAAGCGATTCTGGTCAGGAGACAACAGCCAAAGCACCACTTCATGCCGGGAACATGGCCTGATGGTGTTGTGTTGCCTGCCAAGAAATCAACTCGACCATCAAGGTGGAGGGGCCGGCGCCCGAGGGGCGGCCGGACCATACATAGCGGCTCTCCACCCGACGCAATCCTGATCTGGACGACTATTCAGAACAATTGTGGCCAATTTTTGCCTCGCTGCTGAATACTCAACTTGAGAAAGTAGTGGGAGAAAGGAGAAATTAACTGAAAAGGAATCCATGACATCCACATGCATGTGGCTAGGCCCATGGCCTAGCCACTGCACGACAACAACAAGCAGAATTTCTGGGGACGGGTGTGGCTGTCAACACGTACTCCAGCCATCAATCTGCTGCCTCTGGGCTGTGGAGTGTACCCAGTTATAAACAGCCCAGCGTGCTCAGACCTCGGAAGGGCGCACGAGAGGGTCCACGGTCTGGCGGCTGGGGCGGGCGCGGGTGTGGCCAGGCAGGTCCACGGATGAGGGAGGGGGGTGGGAGCACCGTCGGAACGTGTGGGCCTCGTGGAGTGGCGACGCGTGCATGGAGTGGACCGCGGAGTGCGGCGGGGTGAAGGATGGGGAGCACGCGAGCGTGCCAACGCCGCTTCGGCCAACCTGCGAGTGTGGTGCGCAGCAGCAGGGGCCAGGGGCACAGCAGGCTGGGTGTGCGCTCATCCAAATCCTAAACGGCGCGTCACTGTGTAAAGCCCTGATAAAACGTTGCACCCTGTACCGTGCACCCTGCACCCTGCACCCTGCACCCCCAGACCACACCTGGAAAGAGGCCATGCTGCCGGGCGGGGTGTGGTCCAGCTCGAGTGCAGTGAAGGGTTCCTGTGAGCGTGGGTGTGGGCGTATCTGGCCGTCGTCATGCATGACTGTAATCCAAACAAACACTCCTGAAGGGCTGAGACAGAAAAGGGCATGTGTCTGCGCGTATGTGTGTGTGTGTGTTTGCGCGAGTGTGGGTGTGTGTTTATGTGTGTGTGTGTGCGTGCGTGTGTGTCACATCCTGCTGTGTGTGTGTGTGCGAGTGTATCTGTACACACGCACCTTGTTCAGAAACCACCACTCGCTGTCCTCAAAAGCCGTCTCAGGGTCCATGACACTGCCGCGGTTGGTTGCCAGCAGGACGACCTGAGCTGAGGCGAGACCGCTGGCGACGGCAATGCCGATGGTGCATGCGATTGCGGCAAACTGCGGGATGCGGGACAGGAGCAGGAGCAGGCAGCAGCGTCAGTGTCATTAGGAGCAGGAGCAGCAGTGGTTGGCTGCCGTCAGGATGACCAAAGCGATGCCGACAGTGCATGCAACCGTGGCAAACTGCTGGGGTGCGGAGCAGGAGGAGCTGGCAGGAGCAGAAGCAGCAGTGTCAGCAGGAGCAGTGTCAGCAGGAGCAAGAGCTGGAGCAGTAGTGCTTGATTGCCTGCAGGACGAACCAGGCAGAGGCCAAATCGCTGGCGATGACGATGCCGATGGTGCACGCGATTGCGGCAAACTGCGGGGTGCAGGGCAGGAGCAGCAGGCAGGAGCAGCATCAGCGTCAGCAGTGTCAGCGGTGGCAGCGTTGGTTGCCAGCAGGACGACCCAAGCAGAGGCGAGACCACTGGCGACGACAATGCCGATGGTGCACGCGATTGCGGCAAACTGCAGGGTGCAGGAGCAGGAGCACCAGCAGTGTTGGCGTCAGCACTGTCACCACTGTCAGCGACAAGACAGCAGCTGCGATGACAGCGCCAGCACCAGTGGTTTGGTGTCAGCACCAGTGGATTGGTGTCAGCGCCAGTGGCAGCATCAGAGTTAGATCAGCGTCAGCTGCTGCGGCGGTAGCGCAGCGGCAGCGTCAGTACCAGGAAGCAGCAGCGGAAGTGGCAGGGGTGGAGCCAGCACTAGTGTCAGGGGCAGTCGCAGCAGTCACCATGGTGCAAACACATGCACATGCATATGCAGTGCATGTCATGCACATGCACATGCACACGCACACACACACACATGCACACGCACACGCACACACACACGCACACACACACCGTAGTACCGCTTTGCCGTGCCGATTATATAATTCGGAAAACGTCGCGGCAAGGCCGATTTCTAAAAAATGTTGCCAAAAAACTCGGAAAAACGCCAAAAGTTACGTGAAAACGGGGGGAAAATCCAAAAAATCCCGCGGCAAGGCACCTAAATTCTAAATAATTACCCCTTTATAAAAGAGGCGGCAAGGCAAAGCGGTACTACGGTACATACCACTCAACACAAGCATGCATGCAAGACCCACCTGGTAGCCCAGCTGCATCACGCCCGTGTCATACATCAGGTAGTTGTTGTGCTGCCACAGCGACACGATGCCAGCGACCACCGCGCCATAGATCGCAGGCATGCCATGCAGGTTGTGGACGCCGCACGTGTCGGTCACACCCAGCTGTGAAGGAGAGGGGGGTGCGACAGGGCAGTGCAGTCGGTCAGTCAATCGGCCAATCAGGTGCGCACAGGTGCCATAGATCGCAGGCATGCCATGCAGGGTGTGGACGCCGCACGTGTCGGTGACACCCAGCTACGAGGGTGGGGAAAGGGGGGCACCACAGGGCAAAGGAGTCAGTCAGCCAGCCAGATGCGTGCATGCAGCGTGGATTGCTGGCATGCAGGCTGTGCCGCAGGTCGCAGTGACCCCCATCTGCGAGCAAGGCACCACAGTGCAGGATGCTTGCATCAGGCAGGCAGGCAGGCAGGCAGGCAGGCAGGCAGGCAGGCAGGCAGGCAGGCAGGCAGGCAGGCAGGCAGGCAGGCAGGCAGGCAGGCAGGCAGGCAGGCAGGCAGGCAGGCAGGCAGGCAGGCAGGCAGGCAGGCAGGCAGGCAGGCAGGCAGGCAGGCAGGCAGGCAGGCAGGCAGGCAGGCAGGCAGGCAGGCAGGCAGGTAGGCAGGCAGCCAGCCAATGCACCTGCCTCCTTCCTCCCAGAATACCCCCCCCACGCACACACACACGCGCGCGCACGCACCTTGTTCTCCAGAAGCGGCGTTCCGTACACAAAGCCGCACACACTCAGCGCGCCAGCCAGCGCGCCGACGATCACACAGCCGCCGGGTGAGACACGCAGGGAGCACGCGGCGCCCATGGCGACACCGCCGGCGAGGGTGCTGTTCTGTGGAAGTGTGTGTGGGTGTGTTTCTGTGTGCATGGGAGGGAGGGAGGGAGGGAGGGAGGGAGGGAGGGAGGGAGGGAGGGAGGGAGGGACCTCAGGGGCGCCCATGGCAACACCGCTGCCAGCCAGGGTGATGTTCTGTGCACGTGTGCGTATGTGAGGAGGGGGGATATGTTCGTGTGTGGTGTGGGGGGAGAGAAAGCTCGAGTGAGAAAGCATGCGACGCCCATGGCGACAAGGGAGCTGTTCTGTGTGGAAGGGGAGGGGGG
The DNA here is from genome assembly GCA_016618255.1 of Chlamydomonas sp. UWO 241. Lineage (NCBI taxonomy): Eukaryota > Viridiplantae > Chlorophyta > Chlorophyceae > Chlamydomonadales > Chlamydomonadaceae > Chlamydomonas > Chlamydomonas priscui. Next base: position 145,041 of record VFSX01000094.1, read on the forward strand.
AGGTGCGGGGTCGGGGAGGGGCAGTTGTTGTGTTTCTATGTGCTTGAGAGGGAGAGTGGGCAAGAGAGAGAGAGAGAGAGAGAGAGAGAGAGAGAGGGGGGGAGAAACGCGCTCATGATGATACCGCCTACACGTGTGCTGGTCAGTACACAGGTGGTGTGAGCATGCAATAGAGAGAGGGACAGACACGTAGATGGACGGGTAGGCGAGCGCCTGGTTGAGCGGGCAAGCGGCCTGACACGCCCCCCACACACCCCACACCCCACCACACACACACCTGCACGTGCACCATCGAGAGCTTCCCGCCTCCAATAAGCGCCGAGACAGCAAACGTGGCGACCGTTGCACCGCATAGGCTGAGGAAGGTGTTGACGACTGTGTGGGGGTGCGTGGGGATGGGGGTGAGTGTGAGAGACAGACAGTCAGAGACAGAGAGAGTGACATGAAGAGAGAGACAGAGAGTGCTGTGGTGGTGTGGTTGAGTGAGACGATGTTCAGCCCGGCGGGCCTTCCAGAGAGCGTTTACTTTCAGGCGCCTGGCGCCTGGCTCTATAGATAAGGCTGGAATTACGCTTCAGTATTTCCAGATGAGCAAAGCCTCAAAGCATTCCGTTGGGTGGGTTGAGTCAACGGAAGGTGCTGCTCCCAGGAGCGTCTCTGAGTTAACAGCAGATCCACCTGCATGCGTGTGTGTGTGTGTGTTTGTGTGTGTGTCACAGACATACCCACCAGAGAGGAACTGTGCCGACTGGGCGGCCTCGGTCGAGCCGGCCATCATGGCGGTGGGAAGGCCTGCAAGCGCGGCGTTGAACGAGGGCCAGTAGAGGAAGAGGAAGAGGGTCCCAACCTGCGCACAATTTGTTTTTTAGTGAGTGCGCAGATCTGATCGTGCCAGCATGGGCAGGCCCCAGTATCATTCGAGTCGGATTATACGAGCCAGCAGCTGTAAGGGGTGCTGCAGCGACCATTGATGAGACCATTGAAGAGGCCATTGAAGAGGCCATTGAAGAGACTCGTGGCAGGGAAGATTTCCCTTGGAGCCCGTTCCCTAGACCATCATTAACCACTCACTAACAACGCTTGCATGTGATAAGTAAGTGTTGAGAACCCCTACCTTACACCACACCGGTCGTTGTTGGTCGATGCCTCGTGACGCCTTACTGTTTGAGGTGTGATTATGATAAGCAGGCGTTAAGGCGTCACAAAGACCACATGTCAACTTGACTGAACCGGCAGTTGCTGACGTGTCACTTTTCACCAACACTTTTTTACTCCTCACCATCGAGAGGATGTCGTTCAGGTACGCTGCGCCGTTCTTCGGGTGCGTGATTCCAAAGCTGGTGGCGGCAGTGCGGCCGCGCGAAAACACAAACGAGGCAGCGAGGCCGAAGTACGCGCCTGTAGTGATGATGATGGACATTACAGTCTGTGTGTGACACCAGTAGACATGTAGTAAAAGGGTGACATGCCAGCGGAAGAGTGATGTGGAAGAGTGAGAGGCCAACGTACACGCCTGCGGCAAGAGTGACATGGAAGAGCGGGCAACAAGTGGGTGGGAGTGAGGTCGCAAGCCGGCGATGCATATGGTCCAAGTAAGTACGCGCCTGCGTCAAAAGGGCGACGTGTGAGCGGCAGTGAGGAGGTGAGTGACGCAGTATGGCGGAAGTAGGCGGCAGCAAAAAAGAGTGTGTGGGGGGGGGGGGGCAGAAATAGGGAAGAGAGAGATATCGGACAGGGGGGGGGGGCACAACACACACAGAACACACACAGAACACACAGGGAGCTCTACTAAGAGAGCCCGCAAGGCCGCCCAGTGCACCAGCCTACCAGGGAAGCACAGTACAGTAGCACAGTAACAGTAACACGGGATTTCCAGCTAAGCAGGCTACTCTTCTACTAGAGACACCCGCCGATACTCCAGCACACTTAAGTACTGGAGTACCGCCGGCTCCCGGTCGATAGACTACCGCTCCCGCCGGCTAGACTACCCCAAACAGCGGTCTCTGAGAGACATGTCTGGCAAGGAGCATATAGGAGAGGACCTTCCTCAGGGTCACAGTAGTGGCCTTGTGGCCAGTCAAGCCGGCAGAGCCGACTGGCGCTGACTGGAACGGTCCCCGCCTGGCAGTGCATGGCTGTCCAGCTCTCGTTTGCATGGGGCTCAGCCGGCGCCCCATGCCTCATGCATGGCCAGGTCCCACCCTCCAAGGGTGCATGGGCGACAGAGTTGTCATGGAGGCTGCCTGAAGACCTTCCAACGCCAGTCACCGGCAGACGAGCGACCCCGAGGATGAGCGCGGTGACGAACGCTGCGATTGGTTAAGCGGACCAGGGCAGCAAACAAAAAAAATGAAGTTGCCCTCCTCCCCCCCACCGCCACTACACAAGCGCCAGCTAGCTATGGACCAAGGGGTGTTTCGGGGTCTTGGTAGTGGTTTCGTGTCGGCTGGCTCGAGCTGTCATCGTGTGCCGATTATGCTGTGGAGCTGGCTGATCGCTGTCGCGTGCAGTTTCTGGCAGCAGGCCCTAGGCCTACACAAACACACATTCACACACATACACACACACACACATACGCACCGAATATGTGGATGACGATGGTTCCGCCCAAGTCGAGAGCCTTGATGACGTAAACGACGACATACTGGTTGATGGCGTAGAAGGGCACCTGGCGAGTGTGTGTGTGTGTGTGTTTCTGTGTGTGTATGCGTGTGTATATTTGTGTGTTTTGATGCGTGCGTGTTCCGATGACCGCTCACTTCCCATCACAGTCACAGACAGAGACCAACTCTGCACACAACCACCCACAATGAGGCAGATGAGCTGCGTTGGCATCGTCTTCCCAATCACGGCGCCGACGGCGATCACGCTGCAGCCTGCAGCTACCACACACACACACACACACACACACACACACACACACACAGAGAGAGAGAGAGAGACGGACAGAGAAAACGAGAGAAACAAACGCTTCCGCTCCGACTGCACACGCACCCACAAACCACCCACCATGAGCACCATGAACCAAAGGAGCTGCGACGGCATGGTCTGTCTTCTTCCTATCGACCCCCTAATGACCCACTCTCCCCCCCCACACACAGCACAGACAACGAAACATGCCCCAATTCTGCAAAACCACCACCCGCCACGAGCACCATGAGCCAGATGAGCTGCGTCGGCGTGGTCTGTCTTCTTCCTATTGACCCCCCAATGACCCCCCCTCCCCTTGCAGCACAGACAACGAAACATGCCCCAATTCCGCAAAAAAAAAACCCACCATGAGCACCATGAGCCAGATGAGCTGCGTCGGCGTCGTCTTTCCAATCACGGCACCAAACGCGATCATTCCCGCTGCAGCAGCGAAGAGCGCGTTGATGAGCAGGGGAAGGCCGACGTGGATGGAGGTTGCGCCCAAGTGCCACACCTGAGGGGAGGGGGGAGGGGCGGCGGTGTGCGTGTGCATAGGTTGGGGGGCTTAAGCCACCTCCCTTCTGAGAGTGGATTTGTGCTTCTCTCAGCAAGGCGGTTTCAATGGTGGTCTTCCCATCAAAAAATGCCTAGGGGGCCTACTGGAAAGAAAGTTCTGAACCCCCCGTATTTTTTTTTCTGTGCCTTCCCCCCCACTACCCCCACACACACATTAAGCCCCCATATCTCGGCCTCCAGGTGTCCAAATTCAAAAAATGTGCTTGATTTGGAACGTACACACCTAGAAGACTAATATGACGCATGCCTGCAAAAAAAAGTCTGCCCCCCCTCCCCCCGTGGCTTAACCCTAAACCCCATCCTGTCCACCACCCCCCCTGAGCCCCCCGCACCTGCTGTGTGGCTCCCACCACCAGCACCGCCTCGATGACGATGAGGCATGACGCCAGCATGTTGAGACCAACAGCAGAGTAGGAGTAGCGGCGGAGGAAGGTCATGAGGAAGCCAAAGCCGACGAAGATCTGCAACAGGGTGGTGTTGCAGCGGTGTGCAGCGGTGTTGTACGAGGTTGGTATTGCAGAGGTGCTGCAGAGGTGGAGAAAAACAGCAGAGTAGGAGGAGCGGCTGAGGAATGGCATGAGGAAGCCAAAGCCGACGAAGATCTGGGGGAGAGGGCCGGGGTGTGGGGGAGGGCGATGTGTGTGTTGTGTGTGTGTGTGCGTTTGTTGATTTTTTGCTGCTGCTGCTGCTGCATCTTGTAGCGCGTATGCACCATCACGTCCGGGTTCTCAACCTCAATCTGCAGTAGCACATGCGCGTCACATCGACGTGTGTGTGTGTGTGTGTTGCGCCCTAGCAGCACCCGGTGCGCGCGCACAAATGGGTGTACACGCACCATCACGTTGACGTCCATGAACCATGAGTAGTACAGCCTCGTCTGCTCGTTGGGCGTGTCACCAGCAGCCAGGTCGAACTCAGCGTAGGAGCAGAGTCCGAGCAGGAGGCCGATGCACGCAGCGGTGAGTCCGATGAGCGACCAGGAGAGCGCGCGGGAGGGCGCAGGGTTCTGCGCGCAGGCAGAGGAATGGAGGGAGGCAAGGGGGAGGTTACCGCGCAAGCATGCCCCTTGAAAGGATGAGGGGGCAGATCAGAAGTCGAGTAGACACGGCCTGTGCCAGTGCTTCCGCCAAGGCACCTTGCCTATCTCAAGAGATCCTATAAGCTTCACCTGCGCATAAGGAGGCTGTGTTGAAGCCTTACAGTCAGGTTGAGATTGGGGGGGAGGGGGGGGGGGAGCAGAACCACCAACCTCCCCTGCCACTGCGAGCTGCCCCCCAGCCAGATCAGGCATTGGCAGGTCTGGCCGACCCACCGCCTCCTCCGAGATGTGCACGATGACCTCAGGCTTGAGGAAGTCGATCCCCTGAAAATAAGGGGGCGGTCACAGTTGTGCAGTGTCTGTTGTTTTGGCTAGGATACAGCGTGCAGGGCAGCCCTGAGGGAGAGCAGGCACAGGGTCAGATGCCTTAGGACCCCCATAGGCTTGCCTGAAACTCTGTGTTGAGCACCAGCTGGGTCCCCGTGGTCCCCACGTCAGGCTCGGCGGGACCGCCCGTTGGCACCTTGGATGGGGCTGGCCCCTTGGCCTCCGGCGCTGCCCCGGAGGCACGCCCAGCGATCATGGCATCGCTGCCAACTTGCAGCTCTCGCATGATCCTTCTCTCTTTTCGTTGTTGTGAGCCTGACACGCGCAGTGGGAGATGTGTCAAGATGTCTGGAATCTGGAATCGATCTACAACTGCGTTGCCTGGTCCTCCCGCCTGCTTAGGCAAGCGCTGGAGATCTTTTGCTGGGAAACCTGCTCCCGCGCAGTAAGGTTGGGTCCGGCCCACGGCGTACACTCTGGCGGCACGCGCCGTTGAAACCACCTGTCCAAGTCACAGACGTTCACGAATGGGGTGACGTAACTCGCACTGGAGGGGCACTGTGATGGATGATGGTCTTGCGGCGGCCACGTACCCCCCAGATCTCGATGTGTGTGAAACCCACACAAAACGCTGAACATCAGCTGACAATAAACAACTGGGGACTGTGATGGGGGGCTGTGTGTGATCGCCTACTTCTGTAGCCTTTTCGAGCTGTGGGCTTTTTGAGTCTTATGTTTTTACTCAGGGTCTAGACCCTAGGCGCTCCCGTTTGTGTTACGCTTTCGACGACTCGTGAGATCTATGGGCTCGATGGGGCAGCGATGCAACCTCTGTGGTTGTCACGCGCCTCATAGCTGCGCCGCCTGTCAAACGGTTTCGTACTGCTCGAGGCAGCACCAAAAAACAGACTGGGCTGATCACAAATTCGCGTGTCGCGAGTTCCAGGCCATGCGGGCCAAGGGCCAGGCGTGGGAGGGAGATGTCAAGGCCCGTAAGTGAGGGCGTGCGGGGGGGGCGTGCATGATAAGCATGCGCCATGCACGTTGCGCCCTGTACACACGCAGTGCCCCCCCCCCCACACAAACACAAACACACACACACACACACACACACCGCCTGCACCACACCACTCCACGCGAAGCCTGCTACCACACACAACACACACACACACATAGGGTGTAAAACACACACACAGGGTGTACGTCCACTATGCACACACACACACACACGCACACACACCACCCGCCGCCATACCACTCCACACGCACACACACATACATACATACACATACACACACGCTACAGCCCCCACCCCCACCCCGGCAGACGAGTATTCCAGCACGACGAGTATTCCAGCACACACACACACAAGCGCATGCACACACACACACACACACACACACATACAGACACACACACACACACACACACAGACACACACACCCCACGCAACCACCCCACACCCCCACCTTCACACCGGCAGACGAGTACTCCGGCACGTACCGCTGGTCGCAGAAGACCGACTTCCCGCCGCTGCCGCCCTCGGCCACGCCCCCCTCGCTCGGTGGCGGGTGGCAGGATTACCTCGCAACGCGGCTGCCGCCAGGAGATGGCGAGGGCAGCAGCGGGAGCAGCGGAAGCGGAAGCAGCGGCAGCGGGGGGGCGTCCGGCGGGGGGAGGCTTGTGCTCGACGTTGCGATGCTCGACTGTGGGTGTGCACGAGACTTCGGCCGAGTGCGCGCACAGGCAAACGCCACCACCCCGGCACGCACACACGCACACGCACACACACACACACACATGCACACACACACGATGCCTGTGCCAGCGCGGACAGGCGTGTGTTTGACGTGGCGATGCTCGACTGGATGTGCGAGAGTGGCTGAGTGCACATGGACACACACACACACACACGCAAACATGCACGCACGCACACACGCACGCATGCACACGGAGCCAGCGCTGCGGGGCGGGGGACGTCCGGCAGCCATGCTTGACTGTGGGTATGCGAGATCGGTGGACGCGCCGAGGGGGCCCCTCCACACGCGCACTCGGGTGCACACACACACACACGCGCACATCCACGTGCACAAGGCGCCAGCGCGCCAGCGGGTGGGCGTCGCGGGTGCAAGTGGCCCCCTTCACACGCACACGCAATCGCGGACGCCGCCACGACCGTCATCTCTGTGATGTGGACAGGTCGAGTCGTGCCATTCGCAATCCCAATCTGCCGCCACCACACCCCACTACACATGCACACACACATGCCTTCACAGAAACACGCACTCACGCACGCACACATGCACACACACACACACACACACACACACACACACACACGCACACAGACACACACGTGTGGCCGCACACGCGGCCACACATCCGCCCGGTGACCGTTCGATCGTCGCTGCTGCACCTTACTTCTGATCCCTGTCGCGAGAGCTCTCCCTCCCTCTTCCCTCCTCCTCAAGTGCCACGCCACCACCGCCACCACCACCACCACGCCTCCCTCCGACTGTTTTCTCTCTTCAGCTGCACCACCACCACCGCCGCCGCCGCAGCGCTCTCCTTCCCGCTTTCCTTCCTCCTGTGTGCTACGCCACCACCAACACCACGGCCACAACCGCCCACCACCACCGCCACCAATCACCACAGCCACAATCACCGCCACCGCCGCAGCGCTCTCCTTCCTCAGCGCTGTGTGCCACGTGCTGACTCAGCGCAACGCCACAACCGCCAGCACCACCGATAAAAAAAAAGCCACCCCTCGCCTCTGATCCCTTGCCGCTCCTCCCTTGCCCCTCATCCCTTTCCGCAGCGCTTTCCTTCCTCAGCGCCATGCGCCACGTGCTGACGACACACGCGGGCTTCACTCGATCTCCAACACCACCACCGATAAAAACAACGCCGCCCCTCGCCTCTGATCCTTTGCCCCTGATCGTTGTCGCAGCGCTGTCCTTCCCGATCTCCGTCCTCAGCGCCATGCGCCACGTGCTGGCGACCGAAGCTCCCTCCCACTGCACTCTCTTCTCAGCACCACACCACCAACAGACCACCCACACCACAACCACTTCTGCCACCACCACCATCGGCACCCCCTTTGCAGCGCTCCCCTTCCTGCCCTCTTTCCTCAGTATGACCATGCGCCACGCCACCACCACCACCACGACCACAACAGCCCACCACCACCGCAAACCGCCGCAACCACCACATATTCCACCAAGCACCGCCACTGCCACTAATCACCACACTCACAGCCACAATCACCACCAACAATGCAGCGCTCTCCTTCCCGCTCTCCTTCCTCAGCGCCATGCGCCGCGTGCTGACTCAGTGCCACGCCACTACCGCCACCAAGCACCACAGCCACAATCACCACCAACAACGCAGCACTCTCCTTCCCGCTCTCCTTCCTCAGCGCCATGCGCCACGTGCTGACTCAGCGACAAGCCACAACCTCGCCACAACCACCACCACCCATCTTTCCCACTATATGTTTCTTCAGCTGCACCACCACCACCACCGCCACCGCCGCAGCGCTCGTCTTCCCGCTCTCCTGCCTCAGCGCTGTGTGCCACGCCACCACCAACACCACGACCACAACCGCCCACCACCACCGCCATCAAGCACCACAGCCACAATCACCGCCAACAACGCAGCGCTGTCCTTCCCGCTCTCTTTCCTCAGCGCCATGCGCCACGTGCTGACAACAGACGCAGGCATCAAGGACTGGCTGTATGGGGGGATGCGGGTGAGTGGGCGGGGGCTGTGGCTGTCTTGCTGGCTGGGCTGGAGCTGGGCTGCCTGGGCTGGCTGCCTGCCTGCCTGGGCTGGCTGCCTGGCTGCCTGACTGCCTAGGCTGCCTAGCTGCCTGGGCTGGCTGGCTGGGCTGGGGCTGGGCTGCCTGGCTCCCTGGCTGGCTGGGCTGGGTCTGGGATGGCTGGGCGGTGTCGCTGGGGTGTGGCTGGCTGAGTTTTGGCTGGGTGGCTATGTGGTGGCTGGGTGGGACTGGGTAGGTGGGGCTGGCTGGGCAGGCAACGGCTGTGTCGCTGGGGTGTGGCTGGCTGGCTAGGTGGGGTGGGCGTCAAGGACTGGCTGAACGGGGGGTGGGGGTTGGGTGGGGCTGGGTAGGGCTGGGTCGCTGGGCTGGCTGGCTGGCTGGGGCTGTCTGGGTGGCACTGTCTGCATAGGGGGCCGCGAGTGAGTGGGTGGTGGCTGGGCAGGCGTGCGGGCAGGCGGGCAGTGTTACATGCACGCGCCTGGACAACTAGGACTAGAGGATGTCTTTCCTGAAAAGCCGACGTTACTGTTGCTGTTACTCAGCCCGGAGGACCCTAGCTAGGGCACGAGTTAAGGCCTAGGACTAGACGTCAGGGCGGGGGGGGGGGGGTCTACGACGAGGCCGTGCACGCGCCAGCCTACCAATGCTGTTTGGACGGACTGTCCTCTTCTTCCTCCTGTTCATTTCCCCCCCCCCCCCCAACCCTCTCACCACCGCACACACATCCACACTCTGCCTGGTGTTTGCTAGCTTGGGCCGCAGAAGGAGACGATCGCTGCAATGGACACGCTCGGTGACACACACACACACACACACAAAGACACACACACGCACACACACACCTCGCAGAAGCTGACAATCGCTGCTCTTGGCACGGCCGAGCGCGCCGAGGAGCACGTGCTGCGACACACCAACTACTTCCTGGAGATCAGCCACATGATGCCGTCGTGAGTATGTGGGATGACGATGCCATGTGCATGTTTGTATGTCGTGAGTATGTTTGAGTAGTATGTTGCGTGTTTGTTTGTATGTCGTGAGTTTGTTTGATGTCGATGTCATGGGATGACGTTGTGATGTGATGACGACCGCGCATGGTGCCGTAGGAGGGTGAGGATGACGGCGCACAACGCCGTGGGGCGGCAGCGCATACACTGCATTGCAGTTTGGGTGCCCTGTTGACTCCCCACTTGTATAAAAATGGACCAAAAGGGTATCAGGTGCATGACCTGGAGCCGCTGACCCCTACTACAACTAACGTGCAGCCGAGTAAGGCGACGTGTTGCAACTCCCCCCTCCCCCGTTGCGACCCACCCACCCCGCCTGCTCCCCTAGGGGCCTTGTGATGACGGCGGCGTCGTGTCGGCAGCGCACTCATGCGCATTGCTGGATGCCCGTGGTGCCTCCCCTCCCCCCGACCCCCACACCCCGCCTGATCCCCTCGCTTGTCGCCCCTTGCTCGACCCAGTCCCACAACCGAACCCACAGCCAGACGCCCCGACCCCACTTGCAACCAACGGCTGCTGCCTGTCCTGTGGGTTTGCGTGTGTGTGTGTGTGTGTGCGTGTGTGTGTGTGTGTTTAGTAGTACAGGCATTGCCGGTGCATGCGGACGGCCTCATGTAACGCTTGGTTGGTTGGTTGGTTGGTTGGTTGTGTGTGTGTGTGTGTGTGTGCCTGCAGCTTTGAGATCAAGCTTTGGCGCGTGGGCCCCTCCCAACCCCCTCCTGCCCCCTCCCCCCTCCCTCTAACACCCCCTTCCCCCATATGTGCAGCTTTGAGATTGAGCTTTGGCTCGTGGGCCCCGAGATGACTGCTGCCGGCCACCTCTCGACCAATGCGGTCGGCCCCAAGCTGCGCGCGCGCTGCTTCCGCGGCACGCTTGCGGACTGGGCGGCGGAGCAGGGGCTGCTTGAGGGTGTGCCAGGTGGGCGAGGGGCGTGGGGGAGGGGAGTGGGTGACAATGTACGTGCGTCAGGGGTGAGGGAATAGAAGGGGAGGCTTGTGGTTGTGCATGCACGATCGGCCCCAAGCCGCGCACGCGCTGCTTTCTGGGCACGCTTGCAGGCTGGGCGGCGGATCAGGGGGTGCTTGTGGGCGAGCCTGGTGGGTGGGGGGAAAGGGTGAGCGTGCGTGGGGGCATGCGTGGGGGCGAGGGCAGAGCAGGGGGCGGTACAAGTATGTGTGGGGCATGTGTGGGGGACGGGGGCAGAGCAGGGCCTTGTGGGCGGGCATGCGTGGGGCGGTGAGGGCAGCGCTGCTTCCGCGCTTGCAGACTGGGCGGCGGAGCAGGGGCTACCCGCAGGCGGGCCATGTGGGTCAGGTGGGGGATTGAGCATGCTTGGGGGGTGAGGGCAGGGCAAGGGCGGCTTGTGGTTGGGCATGCGTGGGGCATGCACAGTCGGACCCAACCTGCGCTCTCGTTGCTTCCGCGGCACGCTTGCTGACTGGGCGGCGGAGCAGGGGGTGGTTGTGGGCGAGCCTGGTGGGGGGGGGGAATGGGTGAGCGTGCGTGGGAGCATGCGTGGGGGCGAGGGCAGAGCAGGGGCTACTTGGGGGCGAGCCCGGTGGGTGCGGGGAGTGGGTGAGCGCGCGTAGGGGCAAGAGCCTCTTCTGCAGCACGCCCGCGCGCGCACGCGAGCTCGACGCCTTCAGCAGTGAGCACACACTCAGACACATACAATCTAACCGCCCACTGCTGACTGCCCTCCCTTTGCCCATGCATGCTACATGCAGGCACGTGCCAAGACGCGCGCAAGCTTGTCGTCATCGCATTCAACAGCGGCATGGCGAGCAGACACACACACATACACACAAGCACACACACGCGTGCGTACGCGCGCACACACACACCGCCTGCCCGCCAGCACTGCTGACTGCCCTCTCTTCGCCCATGCTGCATGCAGGCACGAATCCGGCTAGCGACACGCACAAGCTCGGCGTAATCGCCTTTAACAGCGACATGGCGAGCAGACACACACACACACACACACACACACAAACACAGCGCTGCCAGCCAACACTGCTCTGGAGCACTGCTGACTTGCCCCCTATTCCGTGCAGGCGCAAGTCCGGCAGACGATCGCAAGCTCGGCGTAATCGCCTTTTACAGCGGCATGGCGAGCAGGCACACACACACACACACACACACAAACACACACACAGCGCTGCCCTCCAACACTGCTCTGGAGCACTACTGACTGGCCCCCTTTTCCGTGCAGGCGCAAGTCCAGCCGACACGCGCAAGCTCGTCATTATCGCGCTCAACAGTGGCATGACGAGCAGGCGCACACATCCACACACACACCGCCCTCCAGCACTGCTGACTGCCCTCTCTTTGCCCATGCATGCTGCATGCAGGCGCGAGCCAAGACGCACGCAAGCTCGTCGTCATCGCATTCAACAGCGTGGCGCGCAGACACACACATCAGCGCACAAATTCACAGACGCACACCGCCCTCCAGCACTGCTGCCTGCCCTCCTTTTGCTCATGCATGCTGCATGCAGGCACGAGCCAAGACGCGCGCAAGCTCGTCGTCATCGCATTCAACAGCGGCATGGCAAGCGGGGACGCCGCGCTGCAGCAGAGCTGGTGCGTCGACTCGGCCGCCTCCGACTGGCGCTTCAGCGAGGGCATCACACACACACACACACACACACATGCGCTCGCGCGCGCACACAGAGAGATTTCCTTGCAGAGAACTCGGTACGGCAGAGGCTGTTCCTGGTAAACCTTGAGGGGATTTTGTTTGAAGGCAGGATACCAGCCGTTCGCCAGCAAGGGGGTTGAATTCCTCTTTCATGAATCAGCGAGGGGGGATTGTGGGTCAATGGTGGCTGTGTTTGTAAATCTGACTAGGTATCGACACACGCACACGCACACACACACACACAAACTCACACACACGCACACATGCACACAGGAAGGCGGACGTGCGGCGGCTGCTGCGCCACCGCGTGCTGTCCGTGTTCACATGTGCAAACGACCACAGCGACCTCAAGTGTGGGGCGCGGGGAGGGGTTGGGGGAGGGGCACGCAGGGCGTGTGCTTTGCAGCGCTGTGCAGTGGCTGCTGCTGCTGCGCCACCGCTGTGATGTCCGTTTGTGTGTGCCAACGACCACAGCGACCGCATGTGTAGGGCACGCGCATGCGCTGGGGCAGGCAGGGTGCATGTGTTTTGCAGCGCTGGGCCCACACACCCTCGACACACACACACACACACACACACACACACAGTGAAGGTCTAGGGGGCGCGATCCCGCGGGCCTGTGAACCCTGGCCGTGCCCCCACGGGGAGGAGGTCAGATCTGGGGGCCAAGTGCCCTGTCTAGGTCCAGCCCCGACCCACTAGCCCCCCACCACCAGTAGCCAGCCACCTGTCTGTAGCGCTCGGGCGCTATGCGCCGAGCGAGGTCGAATACGCTGCCTGTTAGGTGCGTCACAAACGACAGTAAAATCCATCATCATTATCACACACACACACACACACGCACACACACACACACACCACTGCACTCCATACGCAGGCGAGAGCAAGCTCATGGCGAGCCTGGGCGCGCGCTACGTGATGCCTCCCCGCAAGAACGATTTTGCTGCTGTCACGACGCTGCACCCGCCGGGCAAAAAAGAGACTTCGTGGTACTGTGCCAATGCGTACGTGTACGCGGTTCAGGTGGATTTTGTTGTGTGTGCGTGTGTGTGTGTGTATGTGTGTGTGTGTGTGGCAATGTGGGCTGAGCACCTCGTTGCTGTGTGCCTGGACCTGGGGGCGCTTGCAGCACCACCTGCGCACGACGACATGTTGAAGCAGTTAACAGTTGACCGTACGCGCTCCCTCGGGGCGTGCGCTTGATGAGGGCTGACTGCGCAGACTCGTAGGGGCCTCGATCCATAATAGTGCCTCCTAGTTCAAGGCCACAGGACGGCATGTGCCACATGCACGACCGCGCCGAGCACGGTCTTATACGCCTTTAGATGTGTCCCTGACTGCAACATCCATCATCACCGCGGCGCAGGGTTGCACCAAGGACAAGGAGAGCGCCTCCACGGAGCAGGACGGGAAGGAGGGGACCGTGCCGAGCGGGCGCGGGGCGGCCGCCAAGGGACCCAAAGGTCGGACAGCAGCGCCCGCCGCCGGCACGGCAGCGGCGTCGATGTCGCCACCGTCGGTGGCGACGGCGGCGGCCACAAAGGGGCGCACGGGCGTGACGCCTTGCACAGCGCCCGAAACGCCCGAGGCCGGCGGGCCGGCAGCGGCGGGGCGGGACGCGCGAGCCGCCTCGCCGGCCACGACCTTGGCCGCAATGCCGCCCCCAGCCGTACCACCTGCACCCGCTGCCTCCGCCTCCCCATCAGCTGCTTCTGCTGTCGCCGTGCCCCCACACGCTGCACCAGAACCACCACCTGCTGCAGCTACGCCTGCGGCCACCTCGCAACCATCACCTGCCGCCACGCTGCCAGAGCCGCCACCGGGTTCGGACGGCGACGACGGCTGCGACCTGTTCCTGCCGGATTGATGATGATAGGGGAGGAGGACTCACTGTTTAATGATGATGATGATGTTAAGCACTGCTGCCTGGTGGCGTGCTGCTCCAATGTGGTCGGCAGGCTTACAGGTGGCTGCTGTGATCCCACGAGCAACCGTTGTCGTGCGTGAGGAGGAAACGTGATTGTGTCAGCACGTTACTCCTATTGTACCTCCCCTTGCTCCCCTAGATTGTTTTAAGTGGTCAACTGTTTGCCAGCTGATCAGAGTTGCTTGTGAGAGCCCTTTGGTGGGTGTGAGATGGGGGGATGGACCCAAGGGGCTAGGGGCGCAGGGAGGAGGACTCCTGCAGCAGAGCAGGGAGTGGTGAGGAAGGGCTGGTGAGGGCTACCAGAGGGTGCGGCAGAGAAAAACTGCCGTCGTCCTGAAGGAACTCCACAACTTCCTGGCAAAGGCGGCGAATGCAACACGCTCGCACACCATGAGGTGCCGTCAACCTACGAGCCCTTTTCTACGCCCCGTCTCTCTCACACATGCTTGCTTGCTACCACTGACCTCTCTCTGTCCCCTCCCCGTACCAAAATCCCAACGTCTGATTCGCGCCATGGAATGCGGTCATAACGTCTGAGACGGTCTGAGGTGCGCCTCAGGCGGTGGTGGGCGCCTGAGGCGGTCGGTGTGGCGCCTGAGGCGGTTTGGATAACGCCTAAGGCGATCGTGGGCGTACCTCAGACGGTGCCTCAGGCGGTCGGAGCGCCTGAGGCGCCGCCTGATCCGCGCCATGGAATGAGACGCCTGAGGGGGCGCCTCAGGCGTTTTGAATGTGGTATGGTCCCCTCCCGCATCACCAGTGCGCCCATCGCAGCCTCGGCCTCGTCTACAATCTCACAGCATGTCAGGGATCCTGCGTCGTACCCCGATCGGCGTGGTGCATTCTTCTACGCACCCACAGCATCATGGCAGCCGCCCCTATCTCTTGCACGCCTCGTGCGTCCCCTCGATCTTCTGGCGGCACATCGGGCACTGCGGAGAGATGGGCCCCGCAGCGGGAAGGTAGGGCGTGGTCAGCAGCACATGCGAGGGGTCACGCACGTGATGCCGCGTACGATCGATGCATGCCATGGCCCTTCCCCGCACACACCTAGCCGTTGGCCGCGCAAACGCTTGCGCAGCACGTGCCGCACAGGACGTGGTGGCCGCACGGCATGAGCATGATGTTGCGCACCCGCTCGAGGCACACGATGCACAGAGACTCGTCGTTGTCGTCATCATCGTCCGGGCAAGCACGCTGCTGCTGCTGCTGGCACCGCTGTTGCTGCTGCTGCTGCTGGCACTGCAGAGCGGATGCAGCTGCCACCGTGGCCGCCCGCTGCTGTTGAAGCCGCAACATCTCTGGCAGAACATCTTCAAGCCTGCCGCCGATGAGTGGGTCAGCCTGCAGCAGCGCAAGGCCCCGCATTGCCTCTGCCTGCAGGCCCATCCTCACGCCTCCGGGGCCGCCCACGCTACGCCCTGCCCGCTGTGCCTCCATCACCGGGCCTGCAGGGTAAGACGCTGGTGCTGTGCGTGTGGGTAGTGCAGGACCAGGCCCGGGCAGTGCAGGCCCAGCAGATGCCACAATCGGGGAGTTGCGTGCAGCTCGCAGTGCAGCGCCCAGCACCGGGTGGCTCATCAGCGCATGCGAGAGGTTGAGCCCAGGCCGAGGCGGCACGCACATTTGCGCAGGCTGCGCTGCTGCTGCTACAGGGGTGCTGGCACCGAATGCAGAAAAGGCATTCTGTGCAGAGGCAGCGGCGGCTTGGGTGGGCTGTCTGGGTGGTGGTGGTGGTGGTTGCCTGGGCTGCAGCCTGTGTGGTGGTGGTGGTGGTGGTGGTGGTGGTTGCCTGGGCTGCAGCCTGGGCGGGAGTGGTGGTGGTGGTGGTTGCCTGCTGCCTGAAGTTGCGTCCCTCTCTGCAGTCGCCCACGTATTGGCAGCGTTCTCCTGTGCTTGCTCAGCCGTTCGCAGCAGCCGCACGATGGAGTCATATCCTCTTTCAGCGGCGGCTACCTAAGCCGCGCCATCCATTGCATCTGCTCGCGCCGCGTGTGTTGGAAACTCCAGCAGCATGAGCACGATGAAATCGTAACCACCTTCAGCGGCGGCTACTAAAGCAGCGCCATCCATTGCGCCTGCTCGCGCCGCGTGCTCGGGGTACTCTAGCAGCAGCCTGCAAATGGATTCGTGACCGTGACCAGCGGCGGCCACCAGAGCAGCGCCATCGTTGCACGAAGCTCGCGGCGCGTGCGATGGCCACTGCAGCAGCCGCCTGCAGATGGCTTCGTGACCGCCGGCAGCGGCCGATTTCAGAGCCCAGGCATCAGGGCGGGCTGGATGCCAATGCCAGCTCAGCAGCAGACGCACGACGTCTTCGTGTCCAAACTCGCAAGCTGTGCACAACAACGTGGCACTGTCTACGCGTGGACCCTGAGTGTACTGAGCATTGCCCAGGAGCCGGTTAACCTCAGCCGCGCTCCCCGCCTTGCATGCCTGTAGGACCGCAACCTCCTGCTGGCGCGACATGTAGCTGGATCTGCGCATGCGTGAAGTGCCGTGTGGGTGGGGAGCCGTGTGGGTGGGCGAGCCGTGTGAGTGGTCTGGCCAGCTTCTGCCCATGCAAGGCCGCCATGCATGCATGACTGGAGTGTGCCCCCCTCTCCTCCTCTCCACCACCACCATCTGTGTTTACAAACACAAATCAAGCACATGCAAATGGCGCATAAGGGCAGCATTAGGCGGCTCACCTTCAGAACTGTCAGTTCAGAAGGTCGAGGGGGTGGTCGAGGCCTCGACGACGTGTCTGGTGGCCAGCTCTCCCCGGCAGGCCGCTATAGATTTCAGAAGCAATACAGGTGGTGGGTTATTAGGGCTTATTGGTGTGGACGGACATAACCAGGGTTGTCTGCTCCACCTCCACTGAGTCTCACCACCACGATCAGTGTGCTATGCTGCTGCGCGTGGGTCTTTCGGGCGTGTCAGACTTCGGGCCTCGGGTGGTGCAGCATGCGAGGCAGGTGGTGCATGGGCACCACTCCCATGCACCGGGCACTGGTCGCCGCGTCGCTGGACCGCCAGTCCATGTTCCCTGTGTTGGTAGTGCAAATGAGGCGCAGGTTTTGGAGGCGCCTCCACCAGGCAGGCGTTCACGGGAACCAGGTTTCGAGGAGTCTGACAGGCATGTTTTCATGGAGCACCTGGCCATGGAGGAGCTTCAACAGGTCAGCCACTCTCTCCTCACCAACCTTCAGGAGCTAAACAGGGCTTCGGAGGCACTGGAGGCACTGGTGAGTGCGAGCTCGCATCCACC
>VFSX01000094.1:167500-190000 GCA_016618255.1 Chlamydomonas sp. UWO 241
ACGCAAGCACGCAAAGCACGCAACACACACACAAACACACACACACACACACACACACCTTCAACACACACACAGGTTGGCCACCATGGGGGCACCCACACGCTAAAAAACAGGCCGGACAAGGCCCCCAACTGCCCCCCAACCTTCTGTGATAGGAGGTGTGACAGCTGGGTGACCCCACTATAGCCAATCGGGGGCCAGCAGAGCCCCTGCAATCCGCTATGGTCAATCGGGGGCTGATAAAGCTGCGTCGCTGTGGTGTTGCTGCATGGCGCGCTACGTCGGCCTCACCTTCGTGGACCAGCAGCATCAGTAGTGTCGCGCCGCGTGGCGAAGACGCTGATGTTGGTGGTGTGGTCGAGGTGGTCGTCGCTATGGGAAGCAACCTGGTGCGCGCGCTGGAGGGAGGGGGGTGCATGGCTGCATGGGCATGTGCATGGGGTTGAAGGCACACGATCTTCAGGGGGTGTCAACCCGTTCCCGTGGCGTCTTCATGATGATGACCACTGTCTTGGACCTGGCTGCAGGGCGACCGGGCGCAGCACCTGCTGGGAGCGCTGCGCGGCATGCGCGACGTAGGCATGCAGGTGTGCGTCGCGCTGCGCACACACACGCACAAATGCACACACACACACACACACACGACGTGTCCACCACCCGCGGGCCCTCTCTCTCTCTCTCTCTCTCTCTCTCTCAGGTCGTCCGCACGTCCGCGCTCTACGAGACCGCGCCCGCGGGCGTGACTGACCAGCCTGCATTCCTGAACGCTGCGGCGCTCGTGCGCTGCGCGCTGCCGCCTCCCCAGGTGCTTGATCAGTTAGTGTCGGTGTTGTGTGCGATGTGGAGCACAAGCAAAGCGTGCGATGCGCGCTGCAGCACTGCGCGGGATCAGTAAGCAACACCGTTGTTATGACACAAACACACACACACACACGCGCGCGCACAGCTGCTGCGCGCCCTCAAGGCTCTAGAGGCAGCAGCGGGGCGAGACCTGGGTGGTGGCGTGCTGCGATGGGGCGCGCGCCCCCTCGACCTGGACATTATCTTTTACGGGGCTGGCAGCTACAGCAGCAGCTCCTCTGCGGGTAGCAGCAGCAACAGCAGCTCTGGCGAGCTGGAGCACAGGTCTGGCGGTGGTGGCGGCGACGGTGGCGGTGGTGGCGGTGGCAGTGGCGGTGGTGGTCGTGCTGAGCCTGATCTTGAAGTTCCGCACCCACGCTGGGCCGCACGCGAGTTCGTGGTGGCTCCCGTGTCAGACCTGTACCGCCCCGACACAAGCAGCGGTGCGGACAGCGGCACGGGCATTGGCGATGTGGTCGGGCTGGTGGTCGGCACGATCAACGGGACCGTGGGCGGGATGGTGGGCAGCACGGTCGGCGGCATGCTGGGCGGCCCGGTCTTCGTCCCGGTCGGCGGCATCGTTGGCAGCACGGTCGGAGGGATCGTGGACGGCTTGGGGGCCGGCACGCGCGGCGGTAAGGACGGCGGTTCATCAGGCGGTACGGGCGATACGGGCGGCGGTACATGTGCTGGTACTGACAGCAGTGCACGCGGTACGGGTGATGGTACAGACAGCAGTGCAAGCGGGACAGGCGGCAGCAGTGCAGGCGTCGGTGCTGAAGTGCAGCAGCAACAGCAACAGCAGCAGCAGGAGCAGCGGCAGCAGCAGCAGGTGGAAAAACAACAGCAGCAGCAGCAGCAGCAGCAGCAGCAGAAGGAGCAGCAGGTGGGCGCAAGCAGCGCGAGCGGCGTCGACGACGCGGGGTCGGTGCACCGGTGGCTTGCGCGCGCGAAAGCGCTGCAGGCTGAGTCCGCACAGGCACGGGCGGCCGCGGCTGGCTCTAGCGGTGCCTGCGAAAGAGAAGGCACGAGCAGCACCAGCGTCAGTGGGGGGTCGGCCCCCGGGGAGGGCGAGGTCATGCGGCGCGTGACGCCGCTGCCGGCGCGCAGCGGCGGCCCCACTGGCCGTGTGCTCACGTGGGGAGAGCGCACGTACGTAATGGTGAGACTCCCCCCCTCCCTCCCTCCCTCCCTCCCTCCCCGTCGCATCCATGCCCCACAAATTTCCTTCCCCGCCATGTTCCTTAACCCATCCCACCTCCTGAACTCCCTTTGCCCTCACAACCCTACCACAAAGGCGGTGCTCAACGCGACGCCAGACTCGTTCAGCGACGCAGGTCAGCTTCTCGGCAGCCCTGACGGCAGCACCGATGACAGCCTGGCGCGTGCGCTGGCAACGGCACGCTGCCTCGTCGGCGACGGCGCGAGCATGCTTGACGTTGGCGGGCAGAGCACGCGACCGGGCGCGGTGCGGGTGTCGGAGGGGGAGGAGGTGTCGCGCGTGGTGCCGCTGATCAGGTGCGTGTGTGCGTGCGTGTGTGTGTGTGCGTGTGTGTGTGTGTGTATGCGTGTGTGGGGGGGGAGGTATGCGTGTGCGCACGCGCGCCTGAAGTGCTCACAGGTGCTGCTTAAAGAAGCCTCGCCAGCACCCACATGTCGCTGTCTGTAAAAGGCGATGTGCCACAACGCTGCGCTGCGCTGTGACGAGCTCATCTCAGTCGACACGTTCTACGCATGCGTGTTGCGGAGGCCGCGGTAAACACACATCTCAGGCAGCTCTGAGGAAGCCACACCACATAACAATCAAAGCCACCTGCACGCACTGCACCCACTACTATACGTGCACAGGGCGCTGCGCAAGGACGCGGCCCTGCGTGACGTGCCCATCTCAGTCGACACCTTTTACGCGTCAGTGGCGGAGGCCGCCGTGTGTGCGGGCGCAGACATGGTCAACGACGTGTCTGGCGGGCGCCTGGATCCTGCCATGCTGGACACGGTTGCGCGGCTGGGGGTCCCCTACGTGCTCATGCACATGCGCGGCGAACCTGGCACAATGCAGGTAGAGGAGGTGGATCTGGCCTGTTGGTCTGTCTGTTGGTCGTCTGTTGGATGCCTCCTCAGGCGCTTTTTCAGCCTTTTGGTTGCACCTTGACGGCCAGTCTGGGCGTATGCCGAACGTGCGCATGCACGTGCGTGGCGACCCAGGGAGCATGCAGGTTAGTGAGGGGCCCTATGCGGTGCCTATGCGGATTGCATAGTTGTGGAGGGGGAAAAGCGTGCCTGGCAGGCTGCTTAACGCTGCCATGCTGGTCACTGTCGCGCGGCTGGGGTGACGTACGTGCTGATCAGTGATTTCCTTTCTATGATTTTCAATTGATTTTCTGGAGCCATTTCACTGAAAATCCGGCTCCATGCCCCCCCAATCCGGCTCCAAACGCCAAAAAGGAAATCACTGGTGCTGATGCACATGCGCGGCGAGCATGCAGGTGGGGTGGAGTCCAAGGGTTTATATGGGGGATGGCACGAGGATTTTCTTTGGTGAAAAGATGTTTTCTGCTACTGCTGCTACTGGTACTATAACTGGTACTATTACTGGTGCCATGACTGAACAGCACTGTAACTGTTACTGTTACTGTGACTGTTTCTGTCACTGTACTGTTACTGTTACTGTTTCTGTTATTGTTTCTGTTCCACCCTGCAGGCACCGGAGCACACGATGTACGGTTGTGTATGGCGCGACGTGGGCGCTGAGCTCATGGCATCAGCTGATGCAGCGATGGCGGCGGGCATCCCGGCGTGGAACATCATACTGGACCCGGGTGCGTATGTGTCGGAGTGGGTGTTGGGGTGGGTGAGAGAGAGAGAGGTGTGTGTCTCTGTGTGTGTGTGTGTGTGTGTATGTTTGCCCCCACCCACGCCCACGCGCGCGCTCACGCCCGCGCCCGTGCCCACGCCCGCGCCCGCGAGCACACTACTCGCGCCACATCCAAGCGCACGCCCACGCCCACGCCCATGCCACTCGCCACAACATCCACCCACCCAGGCATCGGCTTCGCCAAGACTGCTGGCGGCAACCTGGACCTCATCCGCCACCTGGCCGACCTCCGCACCCACGCGCTCCACCCGCCCTTCTCGACCGGGCCCCTCCTCGTGGGACCCTCACGCAAGGGTGGGTGGGTGGGTGGGTGCGTGGGTGGGTGGGCGGGTGGGCAGTGCGTGTGTGTGTGGGTGGGTGGGTGGGTGTGGGTGGTGGTGGTGGGTGGGTGGGTGGGTGGTGCGCGTGCGTGCGTGGGTGTGTGGGCTGGTGGGTCGGTGGGTGCGTGGGTGGGAGGGAGGGTGCATGCGTGGGTGCGTAGGGTGAAATTGGCGCTCCACCCGCCCTTCTCAACCAAGCTCCTCATGCATGGGTGGGTGGGTTCTTCGTTGGAAGCTTTCAACCGACCGGTGACTCTCAAATCTGCCCTGGGTCTGACCACACCGCCCATCCTGCTGGTTGGGTGGGTGAGTGGGGTGGAGATGGTGCTCCACCCGTCCTTCTCAACCGATCCTCCGCGTCGGCCCCTCACGCAAGGGGGGGTGGGAAGGTGGTGTGTGCATGAAACAGCACGACACGCCGCTAGCTAGCTGACTGCCATGCTGTTACAGTGCGTGTGTGTGCGGTTTGGTTGTTTGGAGATGGTGTGCTGGGCGGGAAGAGCGCCCTCACTTCGACGCTCACGCGCATGCCCAATCAAGGTGGCGGTGCTTGCGGCAGTGGCGCAGGTACGGACACACACAGAAACACACAGACACACACACACGCACACACACACATACACACACAGGCAGACAGACAGACAGACAGACACACAGAGCTGTGTCCTTTCTGGGTCGAGCCCCTCAGCAAGGCAGATGATGCCGCCCGGGGACTCCCACCCACCATCAAGGAGTGGCCTGCCTTTTGTTGGCGATCCACAAACCTCAGCCCAGCCCCCACATCCCGTGGCACACACACACACACACACACACAGTGGTGAGTCGCGTCACGTGCAGGTAGCCCGCCTCGCGAGGCAGTTCCCTCCCTCAATCCCACACCCGGAGTGTGCGTACTTTAAACTGTAAACCGCATCACGTTCACAGAGAGGTGACCAGCCTCCCAGCCCACCCCCTGTAGGTCAACATGTATGCGCCCCGCTTGAGCTTGGGCTTGAGTCAATGCCTAGACTAAAAGTCTAGGGGAGCACTACTTGGAGAGCCCGCGACGCCGCGCAAGCGCCAGCCTACCTCCCCCTGTCATCCAGTTTAACCTTGTGCGTGGTGCCCGCAGGCTTCCTGGGCGCGCTGACCGGACGGACGGCCCCAGCAGAGCGTGACGCGGCGACGATCGCGGCGTCGGTCGCGTGCGTGGCGGGAGGCGGGCTGGCCGACATTGTGAGGGTGCACAACGCGCGCGATGTGGGCGACGGGCTGAAAGTGGCAGACGCGCTGTACCGGCGGTAGCTGCTGGGCAACTGCTGCAAATGCTCTCCGGGAGGGAGGGGGGATAGGGGAAGCTAGCGTTCCAGCGGGCCTGGGAGAAAGGGGGGAGGGTGGCCTGCAGGACCCCGCCCCCAGGTGTTCTCTGCGTAGGACGACCGGCGTGATCACCCAGTCGTGAAATGATGATGAGTTTTTACAATCCACTGTCTGGCGGGCACGCGTTCGGTTCCAAAGCTCCAGCAGGACTTACAGGAAGCAGTCCTGAAGACCTGCCAACAGAAAAAAGGGGGGATGCCCCACGGAAGCGCCACCCACACGCGGTGGCGGGCACCAAGCAAGCAGCACCACAGTGCAGGCTCCACACTCAACCCCTCCAGGAAACGGATGGCGGGCCCAAGGTATAAAACCATGAAGGGACCAAAAAGCCCACCCTCAACCCACCGGAAGCGGGGCCGTTGTGCACACCCGCCGCAGCACTCCGCTCAGCTACCACATAACAACCCGCCAGCGCACGCATGTGGCGCCACCTCCCCTCAAAAGAAACCATCCTCTCAGGGATCTAGGACGTCTTGTTCAGAGTGAGCCCGCCGTCCACTACTCCAACAAAGGGGTGGGTCGGGCCCACCACACCCGCCCACCCGCGCGGCATCCCGCCGCCCTCAGCAAAGGACGCCAGCGCGTCCCACAGATCCATCGTCGCCAGCTCCCCCGCCCGCTCAACCGCCACCGAGCGAGCAGGGGGCTGCACACCATCACGCGGGCACGTAATGCGCCACAAGTGGCGGCGGCCTCGCTCCATGGCGTCCACCACGAGCGCTGCCACCACCGCCCATACACCAGCACGCACCCCAGCGAGAGGCTGCAGCAGCCACACCTGGCAGCACGTGATGACCGGCGTAGGAGCAGGGAGGGCAGCAGCAGCCGCCACCACCACCGCCTCCGCCACCGGGCACCCCCAGAAGCTGTGCGCACGCCACGCCGTCGCCGGCGGCCCGTCCTCATCACGGCACCGCCACCCGCAGGGGCACTCGGGCACGCCTAGTGCAGCCTGCTTGTGAAAACCACTCACCCACAGCCGCCAGATGGGCTCCTTGCGAGCGTTGAGGAGCGGCATCCGCCACAGTGTCGGCACCGCCACCTCCAGGCCGCGCAGCCCCGCGAAGACCTGCGCGTCGGTCGCGCGGGGGCCCCCGTGCGGCCCGTGGTCCAGCGCCAGAGCCGCCTCCACCGTGGCTGCCCGCCGCACTCGCCGCTCGTCCACAACCGCCCGCAGTTGAAGCGCCACCGCCAGCTTGCACGTCAGTTTCCCCACCACACCCGGGCCGTGCGCAAACCCAACCCATCGGGGCTCGCCCGCGGCGCCGCCCCCCCCAGGTAGGGGAGCAGGTTGGGCAGCTGTGGATCGGAGGCCAGGCCGCCCACGCTGCCAGCCAGCCGGCGTGATGACACTCGGCAGCTTCCACCCAACCAGCTGCAGGATCTCCACCACAGCAGCGCGCTCGCCCGCCTGGGGGAGGGGCTGGAAGTGACGGAGCGGCCAGAGCACAGTGAGGGCAGCTCCACCAGCCGCCGCCTCGACCCAGGCTGGGGGCAGCGCCGCAAGCACGACCGCCACTGCCGTGAACAGGGGGTCGAGCGTGCGCCGCACGCACAGCAGGTCTGGCACACACCCCGGCACTGGCGGCGGCACCTCTGGGAAAAGGGCGCGGCACAGGACTGCCCTCAAGACATTGCCCCCGTCATAAGCGCCGCACGCCAGCGCCGCGCGTATCTGCCCCAGCACAAGCCCCCGCGCGCCGGATCTGCAGCAGCGTACACCCTCAGGCAGGCGTGGTCAACCGTGCGTGTGCTGCGCACCATGTCGACAGCAGCGAGCCACGCCCACAGCACGCACAGGTCCGTGACCGTCCGTATGCCGGGGAGGGCGTCGCGCACGCGGGCCAGGCCGTCCACCAGCCAGCGTGCCGCATCGGTCGGGCTGAAGAGCGCATGCCCTGCCGCATCCCCAGTGGGCTCCCGCCACTGTACCGACCGCTGCGCAGCCGGCAGCTCCAGCTGGAGGAGGGGGTTAGCCCAGAGCGGCGCCTCCGCCCCCCACAGCTCAGCTGTTTGCACGCGCCCCGTGATGCGCGCCACCGGCCCCAGGGCCTGCACCCCATCGAGCATGCGCCTCATTGGCCCAGCCAAGAGCGCCGCCCTCACAGCCGGGTCCACGCACTCACCAATAAGGCCGTCCGGGAGGGCGCCGGCCCTGGGCGCGAGGCCAGCCGTAAGCACAAAGAGGCTCGGGTGGGCCTCCAGGCACAGGCGGTGCACCGCCTCCACCATGAGCGGTTGCCATGCCGGCTGGGCCGGGGGCGCGGGCTGCTGTTCCGGCTGTGTCCCGCCGCCGCCACCGCCGCCACTGCCGCCAGCCCCGCCGCCACCGCCGGCCCGTGGGGCCGGCAGCAGGAGATGGGGGGCGCCTGCCGCCCACGCCCCAAACAGGCACGCGAGGTGGACGGCCCACTGCCCGTGCACGATCTCCCGCCACGCCGGCGCCCCAAAACCACCATGCGCCGGTCGCCCCAGGAGCATCGCAGCAGGCGCACCAGGCACCGAAGAGGCCCACCGCGGCAGCTCTGCCGGCGGGTCCGGCCCCACGCTCCTGTCCACCAGAGTAGCCGTCCACCGGGAGAGCACCCTCTCGGCCTCCGGAGTCATGCCACAGTGCACCGCCCGGAACAGGATGCGGGAGACCCCGTACGTCGCCGCCGCGTGCCCCCTGCCAAACGCCGACATGGGGAAGCGCGCGAGCTTGGTATACGCGGCCGCAAGCCTCTCACGGCACACCCCGGTGACGCCCTCCGGGGGCGGCAAGCCGGCAGAGACGGGCACCCCCAGCGACACGCCCGCGTCCAGCACGCGCAGCCCAGCAACCTCGGCACCCGCCAGCAGGCCCTCCCCCGCCGACCCCAGGGGCAGGATGCCGCACTTGCCGAGGTTGAGGACAAGGCCCGTCGCTCGGCCAAACACCGCCATCGTCTCCACCAGTGCAGCGACGTCAGCCGGCGCACACGACCGGAGGAGGGGCATGCAGTCGTCAGCGTACTGGGGGCAGGTCACTCGGCAGCCAGGCACGACCTCGATCCCCACTGCCGGGCATGTGCGCAGGAAGCATGCGAGCGCATGCCCCAGGAACAGGAAGAGGGCTGGCGCGGCGGGGCAGCCCTGGCGCACGCCCGCCGCATACTTGCGCGGCGCAGAGATGAACCCGTTGACCTCGGCCGACGCGTACGTGTGCGTGAGGATGGTGCGGGTCCACGCCAGCACGCCGTCGCCGACGCCCACCGCCTCCATGACCGCAATGAGGAAGCCACGGTCGATGGTGTCGTATGCCTTGCGGAAGTCCAGGAGCGCCAGCGCTGCACCCGTCGGCCCCACGCCATCCGCCGCGTTGGCAGCAAGCAGGCCAGGCAACATCTGCGTGAGGCAGATATTGTCCGAGATGCGGCGGCCAGCGAGGAAAGCGGTCTGTTCCGGCCCCACCACCGCAGAGAGCAGGGGCGTCCACCGCGTCGCCAGCACCTTGGCGAGGATGCGGTAGTCGGAGCCCAGCATGGTGAGTGGGCGGTAGTTTGCCGCATCCGCAGCGTTCTTGGCCTTGTAGATTGAGGCAACGACGCCGTCGAGAAAACCAGGCGGCGTCCCACCCGTAGCTCCCACCGCGGTGAAGACCGCCGCCAGAAGCTCAAAGGCTGGCTCGCCCAGCTTCCGCCACACATCCACTGGGATGCCATCCGGGCCCGGGGCGGTGCCAGGCTTGGAGTGGGTGGCCGCCGCCCGTACCTCGGCGGGTGTGACAACAAGCGCGCCGGCTGCATCCGCCACCGCCTGCGGCACGCGCGGCGAGTGCGCACGCACCGCCCCCAGCACAGCCTCCCGATCAGCGGGGGATGGCGGTGGCGGCTGTGAGACCGCCGCCACGGCGTCAGCCATGATGTCAGCCATTCCCCTGCCATCAGTGACGAGGATGCCACGCGCATCTCTGAGGGCGGCGACGCGCCATGCCGCCGCTGGCTTGCGGAAGGCTGCCGCCATGCCCCCGGAAACGCGCTCTCCCGGCCGCACACAGGCGGGCGGGGCTGGAGCGTACCGCCGCACCGCCGCGTCCAGGCGCCGCTGCAGCGCATAGAGCCCGGCGAGCTCCGCAAGCCCATCGCGCCCCGCCTCAACGGCCGCGCGCGCTCGCTGCAGGTCTGCACGCAGCCGGGTCACCTCCACCGACACAGCATCTCGCCGCCGACCCAGGTCGCAGTCGAGACGGCGGGCCTCGCGAGCCAGACGCGGCTTGAAAGCCTGCCACCACCGCATGAGCTCCGTGTGGCCATGGGTGGGCGCCCCCGCTGCCTCCCGACCAAACCATGCCCGGAACCCATCGGCCAAGTCACGATCAGCCCAGAAATGGGCACGGACACGCGGCCGCCCCGGCCCGCGCGACTCTGGCACCAGGGGGGAGAGGTGCATTGCCACAACGCGGTGATCCGACCCGCCCGACTCGCCCGCGTCGCACCCGAGGACGCGTGGCACGAGGGCCATCGACACGTAGAGGCGGTCGAGCCGCGCCTGTGCATTATACGCACTGAAGGTGTACCCCCTCTGCATGGGGTGGATGAGGCGGTACGCGTCACGGAGCGGGGAGTCCTCCACCAGCGCTGCCATCGCCGCCGCCGGGGCGCGGTCGCGCCACTCGAGGGGCCCCTCAGAGCGGGCGCGGTCACGCGGGCTCTCGACAAAGTTGAAATCGCCTGCGAGCACGAGGTGCGTCTGGCCAGCAGCAAGCGGTCGGATGCGCTCCTCGATGAACGCCGCCTGCACCGCTGGCCGGTTCGGCTGCGAGGCCGGCAGGTACGCATTGACGAGGCGCAGCCGCCCAGCTCCCCCACCTCCAGCTCCCCCACCCCCACCGCCCGCGCCCCCACCACCCCACGTGATATCCATCACCATCAGCCGGCCGTCGCCATCCGCCTGGACAACCGGCTGGAGCGACGCCAAGAGGTCTGACCACACGAGGATGGCGACCCCGGCCGAGGTCCCCGCGCCGCCCCCCCAGAAGAAGGTGTAGGACTCAGTCCCAGGTGGTAGGCACAGCTGGACGCATAGCGGTCGACGCCGTCCATGCTCGCGACGTCATCAGCTGCAATATGCACCTCCTGGAGGCACACCACATCGAGGCGGCGGTCGCGCGCCCAGACGCGCATGAGATCCACCAGCTTGGTCCCCTGTCGCAAGCCGCGCACGTTGTGCGTGCCCACTCGGAGGCCGGGGGCAAAGCGGCCTCCGTGTGCCGGCTGCTCAGAGGGCGGCGTCATCGGGCACGTGGAACGGGTGGCCAAGTGGCAGGGGTTTGCCCAGGGACCAGCCATCTGGCAGCGCCGGCATCACGTCAAGCTTCGCCGCCCTGAGGAGGTTCCTGACATGCTCCATCGGCCAGCCCTGAGGCCCGCCCTGCTTCTTCGGGTCGGGGCTCTGGACAGGGTGTCCGTGGAGGATGTTCATGATCCACTCCTCCGCCGCCGTGGCTGTCAGGAATTTCCCGCAGTGGATGGCGTCCGTGAGCCCGCTGCGGATCCCGGGGTTGTCAACGGGCCCAATGCATGGTCCGCCCCGCGCGTATGCAAAGGCATGGACCTTGCCGCGGACCCAGTCACCACCATCGTCGCCACGGCCAGCGGCACCACCAGTAGTGGCCAGAGCCTGCGTCTGCCCGCCCCCTCCACCTGCGCCCGCTCCTCCAGCTCCCCCACCACCACCAGCGTCCTCAGCCCCCGCGCCCCCACCAGCCGCAGCCGGAGCAGCAGCAGGCACGGCGGCGTCACCCTCCTCACCACCAGTCGTACGGCGTGCCACGCGCCGCCCCTCCTCGCCGTCCTCTGCCGCCTCAGGCGCCGCCTCTCCGCGCCGCGGCTCGGGCTGGCTGAGGCCCACGGGGGTGTCGAGCGGGGCATCGGCAGCGGCATCGGGCTCCTCATCGCCCCCCCCACGCTTGCGCCCAGTCGTCTGGCTCGCATCGAGCATGCGCTCGTCAGCCAGCAGGGCCGCCAGCAGGGCCGCCTCGCCAACAGCTGCTGCAGCTGCACCCACAGCTGCTGCAGCCTGAAAGTCCATGTAAAGTCTCTGCGTGAAAGTCCATGTAAATGATGATGATGATGATGAGTTTTTACAATCCACTCTCTGGCGGGCACGCATTCGGTTCCAAAGCTCCAGCAGGACTTAGAGGAAGCAGTCCTGAAGACCTGCCAACAGAAAAAAGGGGGGATGCCCCACGGAAGCGCCACCCACACGCGGTGGCGGGCACCAAGCAAGCAGCACCACAGTGCAGGCTCCACACTCAACCCCTCCAGGAGACGGATGGCGGGCCCAAGGCATAAAACCATGAAGGGACCAAAAAGCCCACCCTCAACCCACCGGAAGCGGGGCCGTTGTGCACACCCGCCGCAGCACTCCGCTCAGCTACCACATCACAACCCGCCAGCCATGTAAAGTCTCTGCGTCGTGGCGCCCCGTTCAATTCCTTTGTGGTGGTACGAGGTGGCGCCAAACGGAACACTAATAAAAGAGAATGAAAACGGAACGGAAAATTGTTTGGAAATGAGAGGAAACGGTGGGGAAATAGCTGGGACCTCAGTTGCTGTGATAGCACAAAACAGCGTGGTGGTGTGCACCACGCCATTTTACTATTCTTCTAAGGTCAAGGCTCCTTGGGGCTCGAATAACGGAGGCGCGTTCTCGTCGCCGAGCCCTGGACCCAGCATGCGGCGCTGCTGGTGACGCGGATCTCCGTGCCGCTGACGAGCGGGGTAAAATACGACTGGCCTGGCTCCTGCTAGACTGCCCCTCGGTGGAACACTACAAGGAGCGGCTTGCCCGGCGCTGCCATGGCTTGGCGAGTAGCCGCGGCGCTGCCGCGGCCCGTGCTGGGAGACGGCCCTTATCCTCCCCCCATGCAGGACGCCATGCGGCACCGATCTCGACGAGTTGATCGACGAGCGGAGGAGCTGGCGCCCGTCAATGCATGCTGGACATTGGTCAAGATGGCTGCCCGTGGAGGCGGGCTACCATCACGGCTTCAGCGGTGGCGACCGCCGAGGCAACACAGAGTAAATCCGCTTCACCAATCGCAGCGTTCGTCACCGCGCTCATCCTCGGGGTCGCTCGTCTGCCGGTGACTGGCGTTGGAAGGTCTTCAGGCAGCCTCCATGACAACTCTGTCGTCCATGCACCCTGGAGGGTGGGACCTGGCCATGCATGAGGCATGGGGCGCCGGCTGAGCCCCATGCAAACGAGAGCTGGACAGCCATGCACTGCCAGGCGGGGACCGTTCCAGTCAGCGCCAGTCGGCTCTGCCGGCTTGACTGGCCACAAGGCCACTACTGTGACCCTGAGGAAGGTCCTCTCCTATATGCTCCTTGCCAGACATGTCTCTCAGAGACCGCTGTTTGGGGTAGTCTAGCCGGCGGGAGCGGTAGTCTATCGGCCGGGAGCCGGCGGTACTCTAGTACTTAAGTGTGCTGGAGTATTGGCGGGTGTCTCTGGTAGAAGAGTAGCCTGCTTAGCTGGAAACCCCGTGTTACTGTTACTGTTACTGTAAAGGCTCCTGCGTCGCGTCCTGATCGGTGGAGTTTGTGATAGCCCCCATGCATTGAATCGAGGGAGAGTTACAAAAGAGAGGCAGTAGAGCAGCGCCAGCAGAGCAGCAGCTTTGAACACACGTGTGCACACGGCGTCATAGCCTCTTCTAGTAGCCCCGCAGACCTGTGCACAGCCGGTGCGCACGTGACAACACGCACATCCCGCTTGCAATTGGGCACTAATACAAACTGGTGGGGTGTTGCAAAGTGTATTCGTACACGTTTTTTTGAAAGGGCCACCTGGGGAGACCAAGGTGGCAGCTGGCAAGTTTTCACAACTCAGCTCGCTGGCCGCTGGCGACATGTTGCAATGCAGCTGGAAAGCTAAGAGATGCTGATTCGGAGCCCCCGTGCAGGGGGGGGGGGGGGGGTATGAAAGGTAGAGGCCACGGTAGAGGCCAACACTCGCGCAAAATAGTTCGGTGGTAGCGTCCGCTCAGCGAGGGGCAGCGGGATGGCAGCAAAGATGCCTCCCCCAGCATGAGCTGATCCATGTGTGGGGGGAAGTCATGATCACCCTGGGGCAGGGGGGGGGGGCGGAGGGCTCGGCGAGGGAGCCTGGGGGAGCTGTGTGTGTGTGTGCATGTGTACACATGTGGCATGTGTGTGTGTGTGTGTGTGTGCGTGCGTGTGTGGCGGGTGGGCCAGTGGAAGGAGACAATCAGTTCCAAAGTAACAGCGGGCGAGGTGCAGTCTCCACACCCAACCAATGCTCTTCGTTGAGAAGAACGCATCAAGACCCCTACCGGAAGAGACAGCAGGGGTGCAACGCACACCCGCGCGTCCTGGTGGAGCAGAGCTAGGGCCACCGCACGACCGACCAGAGACACGCGCACAGGTTGAGACCACTCCTTTGACCAAACAACAAAACATATTCAAATACCACACACACACTGGCGCTCTGGAGAGACAAGCAGACATAACAGGAGGATGGCAGTCGAAGCGGAGGAGACGGGTAGTCAGAACAGGATACGGGCAGTCAGAACAGCGCGGCCGCCCAGCCGTTGCGCCCCGCCGCTACGCACGCCTCTCGGCACATTGGGCACCGCGGCACCAGGCCCTGCTCCTGTCGCGTCCTCACCCACGCAGCCATGCACTCGGTGTGGAACACGTGGCCACACCGTACCGCCACGACCTCCTCCTCGATGCCGCCGCCGACACTACCGTCGATGCCGGGACCCGTCCCGTGTGGACCGGCGGCATCATCAGCGGCGGCGGCGGCAACAGCGGTGTTGGTGGTGGTGTTGGTGCTGGTGGCAGCAGCGACGGCAGCGACGGTGGCAGCAGCAGCAGCAGCGGCAGCGGCGGCTGTTGGCTGAGATTTGCCAGCAGCAGCGGTGTTGGCGGCAGTAGCGGCAGCAGCGGCCGATGGCACCTGCATGCGCGCACCGCTGCCACCTCCACCGCATGCGCACCACCGGCGCAATCTGGACTGCTGCGGCGCGTCAGTGGCAGCAGGGGCAGCAGGGGCAGCAGCGGCAGCAGAGGCAGCAGTGGCAGCAGGGGCAGCAGCGGCAGCGGCGTCAGCTGTGCCAGCGGCGTCTGCGCCGGCTTCAGCGGCAGCGGCAGCAGCGGCGTCAGCGGTAGCAACAGCAGCGGCGGCAGCAGCGGCGGCAGCGGCATCCGCCACTGCCGCTGCTGCCTGAACCTGCCCATGCGCGCCGCCCCCGGTCTGGTGCGACCGCCGCCCCCCGGACTGCGGTGGCGCACGTGCAACCACGAGGCGCCGCATGTCGAGCTCGGAGAAGCAGATGGCGCAGTCATCGCGCGGGTAGACGGAGCACACGCAGCGTGACTGCGCGCGCAGGACGTCCTCCACCTGCACACAATAACAGGTTCGATGAAAAGCAGGCATCAAGGATGCAAGTCGGCTGTCCACGAGTGGGGAAGGTCAAGCTCGACTTGCCTAGGCTAGAAGTCTAGAGGGGGGGGCTGTACTAGCTAGGAGAGCCCCTGAAGCCGCGCAAGCGCCGGCCCACCAACACCCTGTGCCACCATCTTCGGCTCCGTCTTGTCCTCCTTCACCCCCCCGGGCCGACGCCCGTCCGCTCGCCGCCTGCACCACACATCCAACTCAAATACTCACCCCACCGGCATCACCCATCAGATTTGCCGCACCCACCTGCACCGCCCCCACCGACGCACGCTGCGTGCTGCGCGTCCAGCAGCGGTGGCAGCGGCAGGAGCAGAGAGGCGGCTGGAGAGCCTATTGGATGCGCGCTGCCCACGGTCTAGTGTATGTATTGGTGCACACGTGTGTACATGCAGCACCCATCCCGCCTGCACCCCACACCCCACCTGCACCTCTGCGTCGCAGTCTCCGTTGCTGCTTCCGCACCCTCCCCCTCCGCCCGGGGCCGCCGGCTACGCTGCCTGCTACGCTGCCAGTTAGGATGACACGACTCTAAAACCACCACCCCACCCCACCTGTGCCTCTGCGCCGCAGTCCCCGTCCCCGTCCCTGCCCGCTCCTCCGCCCCGGGCCGCCCGGCACGCCGCCCGTTACGCTGCCTGCGCCCAGCTGCGTCACCGACACGTGTCCACTCTATCATAAAACCATCTCACCTGCACCTGTCCATCCCCGTGCTGTCCTCTGCCCAGGGCCTCCGCGCCCGCCCGCCTCCGCAGCTGCCGGCCAGCTCCCCCGCCGCCGCCCACGCCCTCGACGTCGTCCCGCTGCGAGGGAGTTGAAGAGGCAGTGTTGGTGAAGGAAGACCCTAAACTCTCAACCCTGAACCCTCAACCCTTGACCCTTAAGGGTAAGTAACCCTGAACCCCAGGGATAAGGGACAGCGTCTAGGTTCCAAGGTTCAGGGTCAAGGGTGAAGGGTCAAGGTTTAGGGGTTTCGGCTTAAGGCTTCCCTATGGAAAGCTTGCTGACCTGCATCGGCGCGAAGCGTCGTGCGCCCTCCACGTACACGGCAACCAGGTAGAGGCACCACACGAGTGGCGTGGTGCCTGCCCATCCGAGGGGAGATGCGAGCCAGTGCGGGAGCAAGAGGGAGAGACAGGCGCGGAGGTAGAGGGGTCCCAGGACAGCCTGTGCGTACGTGTTTACATGTGTGTGTGTGAGAGAGTATTTATATGTGTGTGGAAGAGGAAGAGAGAGAGAGAGAGAGAGAGATGGGTGGAGGGGAGGGGCGAGCCTGCGCGAGAGCATGGGGTCTGGGGTGGGGCTCAGGACCGCCCGGGTGGGGGCAGAAAGCATGGGCAGGAAGCATGGGCAGGAAACATGGGCAGGAAGCATGGGCAGGAAGCACGGGCAGGAAGCATGGGCAGGAAGCATGGGCAGGAAGCATGGGCAGGAAGCATGAACAGGGGGCGTGTGACGCGCACGCCAGGCATGGCGGGCAGTGTGCGAGCAAAGCGCGGCGACAGCGTGGTGCGGTCAAGCTGGCAGGAGGGAGGCGGGGGGCGGGGGGGGAGGGGGGAGGGGGGCAATGCACCCCACACGCACCCACACAAACACCCACACCCACACCCTCACCCACACCCACACCCACACCCACACCCACACCCATACCCACACCCACACCCACACCCACACCCACACCCACACCCACACCCTTGCACACCTTGAGTGACGCTCGCCCCGCAAACGACGCCAGCGTGTGCAAGAAGTCACCGTGTGCACGCAAGTCGGGGTGGCGGAGGATGAGTGGCGTAAGGACGCGGGAGAGCACGACAGAGTGGAGCAGCTGCAGTGTGTGTGCGTGTGTGTGTGTGCGTGTTTGTGCGTGTGTGTGTGAGGCGGGGTGCGGGGTACGGGGGAGGAGGGGCATGCATGCGTGCACACACATGCACACACACGCACACACACACACACACACACACACACACACATACACACATGCACACACACGCATACACACACCTGCAGCAGGTAGAACGAGCGCGCAAACTGACGGTCACCAAGCAGCGCGCCCACGTCCGCTCCCCCCCACCTCGCACCGACCAACCCAGCCGCGTGCGCCGCGCGCGTGCTGCGCGCCGCCAGCGCGAGCGCCGGGGCCGCGCAGGCCTCAACACCCTCGCGCGCTGCGGCCACGGCGAACATGGCTGCGGCGCCTGCGGCGCGCGCGGCCGTAACAGCGCGCGCGGCAGCGGCGGCAGCAGCGCTGAGCGGCGGCCCGAGGTGCTCCAGCTGCAGGCCTGTGCATGCACGCACACATGCAGGCACGGGGGCAAGGGGGGTGGTGGGGGGGTCATGTCAGGTCAGGGCAAGGCAGTCCAGTTGATGTCATGTCAGTTCAGGGTGGCTCCCCAAGGTGCTCTAGCTGCAGGCCTGTGCACGCACGCACACAGGCACAGGGCCAAGGGTCGACGGACCAGGGTAGAGCGGAGCCCCAGGGTGCGGCAGATGCACGCACGCACACAGGCAGACACAGGGGCAAGGGCCAGGGAGGATATTTAATTTAATTTAATTTGATTTCAATTCATTTGATTTCAGTTCATCTAATTTAATTTAATTTAATTTCAGTTGAGTTGATGTCAGATCAGGTCAGGTCAGGTCAAGCACCTCTTGATCAATCAATCCATGCACACCTGCCGCATGGAGTGCAGCCGCGCACGCGACCAGCCCCACAGAGCATGCCAGCCCCGCAGCAGGGTTGCACCACAGCGCTCGTAGCAAGCCGCCGACCGCGCGCCGCGCGGCGCGCAGCGCGGGGCGGCCGAGCGCGCACCAGGCTGCGGTGGCGGCGGAGGCGACGCCGAGCGTGGCCGCGCGCAGGATTGCGTCGGCCACGCGCGCGACCGCCATAACGACCTGTGTTTATGTGTGTGTGTGTGTGTGTGTGTGTGTGTATGTGTGTGTGTGTGTGTCGACCACGCGCACGACCGCACCTTCCCGACCACCCCCGTGGCAGCGGCGGCTGCGGCGCGCACGTGCGGCCGCGCCCACCGCTCTGCCCGCACCATCACAGCCACCAGGCCAAGGTCAAGGTTTAGGTAGGCCGTCGCAGCGAGGCGCTCGAGGGATGCGCCGACGCGCGCGATTGAGCGGCACCTTTGTCGGCCGGGTTGGAGCGGGGGGGGTGAGAGGGAAGGGTGGCCACATTTGTGTTCAGGAGGGGAGGGTTGGGTAGCACAGCCCAGCACCCAGCACCCAGCACCCAGCACCCAGCACCTAGCACCCAGCACGCAACACGCAGCACGCAGCATCCGGCCCCGAGCCCCGAGCCCCGAGCCCCCTGCACCCAGCATCCAGCACCCAGCACCCAGCACCCAGCACCCAGCACACCCAGCACATCCAGCACAGCCAGCACAGCCAGCACCCAGCACCCAGCACAAGACAACACCACGCACCTCGTGGCAAGCATTGGGCACGCAACCATCAGCCCCGCCACCACCGCCGACGCCGCCGCGGTCGCACAACACAGCACAGCACAAACACAGTCACACACACAGCACAGGATAAAGACAGTACGACGCACCTCGATGTGCGCATCGGCATCGGCCGCGCGACCATCAGCCCCGTCGCCACAGCCGCCCCACCCAGATTTTTCCAGTTTTTGTTTGGAGGCAGGGGGGGGGGAGCAAACCGCGCAGCACCGACAGAAAGACAGGCACAAGTGCCACAGCCACACCTTGATGCGCGCATCGGCCGAGCAACCATCAGTGCGGTTGCCACCGCTGCCGCCGCCACGGCCGCTCCAAACGGCGCGAGCGACCGTGACTCGAGCGCGGCGGCGCCGAGGCGCGCAGTCGCGGCGGCCCCGCCGAGCGGCCATGCGAGGGGCAGCAGGGTGCGGACGACCCAGCGGCGGATGGGGTCGAGGGTGTCGATGGTGTCGAGGTAGGCGTCAATGAGGCGGGGCTGTGAGTGTGGGGTGGTGGGAGGGGGGGGGGCGTTTGGGACAAGTGAGCTGCGGAAGGAATTGAGACAGTCGATCACGTCAAGACAACCATCCTAGATACGGGGCTGCGTACGTGAGCGTGCGTGTGTGTGGGGGGGCGAAGCAGACAAGTGAGCGGCGGAAGGAATTGAGACAGTCGACGCCTGCCTGCCTGCCTGCCTGCCTTTGGACCTGCCTGCCTGCCTCCCTGCCTTTGGACCTGCCTGCTTGCCTGCCTGCTTGCCTGCCTGCCTGTCTGCCTGCCTGCCTGCCTGCCTGCCTGCCTGCCTGCCTGCCTGCCTGCCTGCCTGCCTGCCTGCCTTTAGACCTGCCTGCCTGCCTGCCCGCCTGCCTGCTTGCCTGCCCGCTCGCCCGCTTGCCCGCCCGCCATTTTTTCACCTCTCCATCACATGAAGCAGGACTCCTAGGTTCAACCCACCTTGACAATGGTGCGCCAGATGCGGGGCACCGCACTTGCCGCGCGGCGCAGCGGCGCCACCACGGCTCTGTTGGCCCACTCCACTGCGGGAAGCACCACACGGCGAGCAAGAAGCTGGTACGTGCTGACAGCCGCAGACCTGCGTGCAGGTGAGGAGCCAGTGAGGGTGAGGAGGTGTGGAGGGCTGTTTTGGGAGTTTCAGGGCTTCAAACAGGCAGCGCGAACAAAACGCCCCGCCGTCGGGCCCGCCGGCACCCGGCGCCCGGTGCCCTACCTCAAGCTTGTTCAACAAATCAACCCACTCGGCCCAAGAGAGAGAGAGAGAGGGAGAGAGAGAGGGAGAGGAGAGAGAGGGAGAGAGGCAACCCACCTCACTCGCAGCGCTCCCCAGCGAAGCGCGCGCCCCGCCGGCACCAGCACCTGGCGCCACAGCGCGTCGCACTTGTTGTCGAACGCTGACTTGGCGGCGCACGCAGCGCGGCGCAGCGCGCGCAACGCCGGCGCTGTTGTCTGCGTGGGGCGCGCGAGCACGCGAGCAGACAAGAGACACTGGTGCTTGGTTGTGTTGTCCACGCGGAGTGGAAAGGCGTTGGGTTTGGGTGCGCGAGGAGAAGCTTTCAGCTTCTTCTGCCCTCAAACAAATCAAGAGCGCGGCCGCCTGCTGTCGCGCGGCACGTAATAGTCAGTGACACCGGTCACAATAATTATGTTGTGGTTGTTCATCCGATGGACTGTTTACTGTTGTTCATCAGCTTTCCAGCAGAGACAGCCTCTAGTCTAAGAACCCCCAGGCCTCGACCGCCGACCACTTCTGGCCCGACCAATCCCTTGTACAATACTTGCGAGGGGCGGTAGCCACCAACCGGCCGGAGGCACATTTCGAGCATTCAGTCCAAAAAATCAGCACAAGCAGCGCAGCCTCACTCAATTAGCTGGAGCTTAAGCTGGTTTACATACCACGCAAAGATATGTGTACCAGCTTTAGCTCTTACGCGCCGAGCGGTCCCGGCAACTGCGATCCCAGCAGTGCCCCTCCCCCCCTGCATCCCCCATGGCCGCATCGCCGCCGCAAAACACACACACACACACACACAAACACACAAACACACACACACACACACACCACTCCCCGTCCCCTTCTGCTAGTACACACCTTTGCGTGCACGCGCCGCGCGACCGCGGCGACCGCGCTCGCAGCAGTGTCGGCCGCGATCCCAGCGGCGCGGGCGAAGCGCGCTACAACGGCGTACGCGCGCGCCATGGCCCTCTCAACAAAGCGGTCCATTCTGGCGGGAGGGAAGGGAGCAGGGGGAGGCGGACAGCAGCAGGCGTCACTCAAAGAGAGAAAGAGAGAGAGAGAGAGAGGGAGGGAGAGAGAGAGGGAGAAAGATAGGCAAGGCGAACGCGTCGCGGCCAGCCTGGACACATCAGTCTATTATTATGAGGGGGGGAGTGGCGTGGATAGCAGGCCCGGTTTACTCAGTTGGGACGGCGCAGGACTCTGATACGGCATGTTTTCCTTTTTGGGTGGCTGGGTGGGGTGGGGGCTGAGGAAGGTTGACCTTGAGAAAGATGGTTGACTGGCGGCGGCGGCAGCCGACAGTTGGTGTAGGACTCTTTACATAGTGGCGTGGATCACACTGGGGGGGAGGGGGGGGACGGGGGTCAGCTGCGCGCGTCACTCAATAGGGAAGGCAAGTGTGACACCCAGACACTTTTAGTTCGTACTTCCACGCCGGGGACCTGCATGGCATGGCCACACACGGCACCATGCAGGATAATCAATCTGTGAGCTATTCAACGTCTCGTGGGTCTCAAGTACCGTGAGTACTACAGCAAGTGCGTGGTGGCCCAGGCAGTTCTGCCACAGGGCAAGGCGGGTGGGGGGACAGGGGCAGGGGGAAGGCGGCCAGTAGCGCTGCGTCACTTTTAGGGCAGGCAAGTGTGCGGTGGCACAGGCAGCGCTGCCGCATCCGCACCCCCCCTCCCATTATCAGCGCACGACTCACCGCTGCGCGCCCCCACACACGTCCTCGCCGCTGTCCCCCTGCCGCCCCCAACCCCACATACGAGCGTGCGTACACTTTACACCTGCTGACCTGTACAGGAGCTCCAAGGCAGCGCTGCCACAGCAACCGTGTCCCTCCTATTCTCCGCGCACGACAAACCCCGACGTCCACCGCGCCAAGCACAGGGGTTGCGAGTGACAAGTCGGAACTGGTGCAGCCACGCCTATCCTATCCTCCGTACCGACTCTTGGAAGCCCGCCAGTGGTTCCGCTACGGATCCTGGGGGAATGTTGGCTCAACCCGGGCCTCTCGGCTCACTCCCGGATCTCAACCCGACGAGAGTGATTTTTGGCATAAAGGGAAAAATGGAAATGTCGATTTTCACACTTCTCGATTCGGGAATCGCGCAATTTCAACCCAAGTTTCAACCCAATCTCAACCCGCTCTTGTAGGTCTTTGGGCTGCCGGTTGGCTACCGGAAACATGAAGCCCGCCGCACGAGGCAGCTCCCTCAACCCCTCCACGCCCTGAGCACTGCACACTGGACTGCCTCACCGTCGCGCACCCCTCCAAACGGCCCCGCCCCGCACGCCGAGCACCGACGCCACGCGCGGCCACAGCGCGGCCACCCTTGCCGCCACCTGCGTGGAGCATAAGGGTGTGCACGTTGGCGGTTGGAAACCAGGACTTGCGCAAAGAGGGTTTAGGGCACGTGTGAGGGTTTGTGTGTTTTAGGGTCTAGGGTTCAGGGTTTTGGATTGAGGGCTTAAGGTGCGCAACATCCAGCGCGGACAGCCTCGCAGCCACCTGCGTGACAGGTTTTACAGGGTGACTTCACCAGGTAGCCAGCCAATTTAGGGTAAATGGTTTTGGGCACATTGGGTCAGGCCTAGGTGTCGGGCCTAGGGCCGAGAGCCGTCGCAGTCACACACAGTGGTTCTTGCTTTGGACGCATTCCAGTGGTTTCGATAAGGATCTTGATGAAATGACGGCTCGACCAGGGCCTCACGCTCATTCCGCCAATCTTAACCAAAAGTGCACTTTGTCGGATCGCGGGTTGGCTAATGGAAACACTGATGCATTCCACTCAAAGCAGAATTTGTCTAGGGATGGTAGGAGGTGAGGAGTTATGGTAAAGAGGTGATGCAGGGGAGAGGGAGGGGGGGAGGGCCAGGCGGGAGGACCAGGCTCAACCAGCGCGCCTTGGAATAAACAACCCCTAAATCCTCCCCAAGAACCACTGAGGG